>NC_059660.1:807500-870290 GCF_020424385.1 Procambarus clarkii | reverse complement strand
TTCCTGAGTGTGTGTGTGGTGTGGAAAAAAAAGTAGTTAGTAAACAGTTGATTGACAGTTGAGAGGCGGGCCGAAAGAGCAAAGCTCAACCCCCGCAAACACAACCAGGTGAGTACACACACACACACCTGGTGGAGGCTGACTCCATACACAGTTTCAAGTGTAGATATGATAGAGCCCAATAGGCTCAGGAACCTGTACACCTGTTGATTGACAGTTGAGAGGCGGGACCAAAGAGCCAGAGCTCAACCCCCGCAAGCACAACTAGGTGAGTACACACACACACACACACACACACACCTGTAACAACCCCTAACCCCTCGCTCACACACCTGTACACCAACACTTACCTCTACACCCGCACATATGGTCCACACTCCACCGGGCGACACCCAAGACACCCCAGTACACACCTGCAACAAAAAACACACATGTTGTTATATCAACCATGACTACAGAGCTCTGTAACGCCTGGGGCCCAGAGGTTACAGCTTACAGCGGCTGGAGTCTTAAAAAAAAGCTCTGTGGTTACAATGATTTACCTTAATTGTTAAATAATTTTCTCACAAGACTGAAGAGATAGTTTGGTTGAGAGCAACACAGCCTTGCCCAACACACCAGCCTGCCCCCTCGTTCCGCCATGGCGATTGGGCACTATGGTAGGGGTAAGGAAAAACACCTTAGGGAAAAAGTATGAGTTTGGCGCCCTCCCATCTTCCCTGCCCTCCTACCCAGGCCCCGTCTCACGCCCGCTCCTCACGCCCGCGCCTCACGCCCGCGCCCGGGGATGAACATAGAAAATACTGTAAACATCCTCAGAAATGGGAAATCGATAGCGGATTCGATATATATTGGCCCAGCGCGGCCCTGTGGCACTCCGCGGAGTATATTACCTGGAGTGGAGTATACTCCTTCTATTCCTCAAGCCTGGCTTGAAGCCAGCTTCTCCTGGGCTCACTTGATCTAACAGACTGTGGTTTCGAGCGGCCAGCTATACCAAAAACATATATACTACAATCCTAACCTGAAGGGCGTGCAGAGATCCTTTACTGCTAGAATCCACTCAGTAAAACATCTAAACTATTGGGACCGACTAAAGAGCCTAAATCTGTATTCTCCTGAGAGATACAGATTTGTATCTGTATCTATACATGTATCTGCATATGCGAACAACCTTGAATGGTTCCCAAGCATATATGCGACTGAAAACTCCACACCCCAGAAGTGACTCGAACCCGGACCGCCAGGAGCACATTGCTACTGATGTACACGGTGCCTTAAACCACTCGACCTCTATATGTACATCTGTATTTATATATGTACACTCCTGCAGGCTAGAGTGTACATCTTTCCTCAATCTTTGACGGCTTTGGTTACATTTATTAAACAGTTTACAAGCATGAAAACTTGCCAATCAACTGTTGTTATTGTTATAAACAGCCTCCTGGTGCTTCCGAGCTCATTAACTGTTTAATAATTGTAAACAAAGCCGCCAAAGATAAGGAAAAGATGTACAGGTTCGTAAGTGTTTGCGTAACTGCTTCGTGAATCTGGCCCCAGGTTAAGTGCCTACGTAACTGCTTCGTGAATCTGGCCCCAGGTTCGTAAGTGCCTACGTAACTGCTTCGTGAATCTGGCCCCAGGTTCGTAAGTGTCTACGTACATGCTTCGCGAATCTGGCCCCAGGTTCGTAAGTGCTTCATGAATCTGGCCCCAGGTTAGTAACTGCTTCGTGAATCTGGCCCCAGGTTCGTAAGTACCTACATAACTGTTTCGTCAATCAGGCCCTAAGTTCCTAAGTGCCTGCGTAACTGCTTCGTGAATCAGGCCCCCGGGGGAAGCCAAGTCGGAGACTGTGTTCCCTGGAATGACCCCCAAGACAGCCAAAAGTGAGGTAGGAGGAGGTCCTGCACCTCCAGGAGACGTTGTTAGTGCTTTCTTGAGCCAAGACACCCTTCTGGGGGCTCCCCATGACGCATTGTACCGTATATCAAGGGTACATAAGAGTGGGAGCTGGGGGGCCTCGGGCACTAGTGTCGTTCTTGCACTAAAGGTGACCACCTCACAAGATGACCTGTTTCTCCTGTAGTCAGGCTCTGTAGTCAGGCTCTGTAGTCAGGATCTGTAGTCAGGCTCTGTAGTCAGGATCTGTAGTCAGGCTCTGTAGTCAGGATCTGTAGTCAGGATCTGTAGTCAGGATCTGTAGTCAGGATCTGTAGTCAGGCTCTGTAGTCAGGCTCTGTAGTCAGGATCTGTAGTCAGGCTCTGTGGTCAGGATCTGTAGTCGTCACGATCTGTAGTCAGGCTCTGTAGTCAGGCTCTGTAGTCAGGCTCTGTAGTCAGGATCTGTAGTCGTCACGCTCTGTAGTCAGGCTCTGTAGTCAGGCTCTGTAGTCGTCAGGCTCTGTAGTCGTCAGGCTCTGTAGTCAGGCTCTGTAGTCGTCACGCTCTGTAGTCGTCAGGCTCTGTAGTCGTCAGGCTCTGTAGTCGTCAGGCTCTGTAGTCGTCAGGCTCTGTAGTCGTCAGGCTCTGTAGTCGTCAGGCTCTGTAGTCGTCACGCTCTGTAGTAGTCAGGCTCTGTAGTCAGGCTCTGTAGTCGTCAGGCTCTGTAGTCAGGCTCTGTAGTCAGGCTCTGTAGTCAGGCTCTGTAGTCGTCAGGATCTGTAGTCGTCACGCTCTGTAGTCAGGCTCTGTAGTCAGGCTCTGTAGTCGTCAGGCTCTGTAGTCAGGCTCTGTAGTCGTCAGGCTCTGTAGTCGTCAGGCTCTGTAGTCGTCAGGCTCTGTAGTCGTCAGGCTCTGTAGTCGTCAGGCTCTGTAGTCGTCAGGCTCTGTAGTCGTCACGCTCTGTAGTCGTCACGCTCTGTAGTCAGGCTCTGCAGTCGTCACGCTCTGTAGTCGTCAGGCTCTGTAGTCGTCAGGCTCTGTAGTCGTCACGCTCTGTAGTCGTCACGCTCTGTAGTCAGGCTCTGTAGTCGTCAGGCTCTGTAGTCGTCACGCTCTGTAGTCAGGCTCTGTAGTCGTCACGCTCTGTAGTCAGGCGATGTAGTCGTCACGCTCTGTAGGCGTCACGCTCTGTAGTCGTCAGGCTCTGTAGTCGTCACGCTCTGTAGTCGTCACGCTCTGTAGTCGTCAGGCTCTGTAGTCGTCACGCTCTGTAGTCGTCACGCTCTGTAGTCGTCAGGCTCTGTAGTCGTCACGCTCTGTAGTCGTCACGCTCTGTAGTCGTCAGGCTCTGTAGTCGTCAGGCTCTGTAGTCGTCAGGCTCTGTAGTCGTCAGGCTCTGTAGTCGTCACGCTCTGTAGTCGTCACGCTCTGAAGTCGTCAGGCTCTGTAGTCGTCACGCTCTGTAGTCGTCACGCTCTGTAGTCGTCACGCTCTGTAGTCGTCACGCTCTGTAGTCGTCACGCTCTGTAGTCGTCACGCTCTGTAGTCGTCAGGCTCTGTAGTCGTCACGCTCTATAGTCGTCACGCTCTATAGTCGTCACGCTCTGTAGTCGTCACGCTCTGTAGTCGTCACGCTCTGTAGTCGTCACGCTCTGTAGTCGTCACGCTCTGTAGTCGTCACGCTCTGTAGTCGTCACGCTCTACAGTCGTCACGCTCTGTAGTCGTCAAGCTCTGTAGTCGTCACGCTCTGTAGTCGTCAAGCTCTACAGTCGTCACGCTCTGTAGTCGTCAAGCTCTGTAGTCGTCACGCTCTGTAGTCGTCACGCTCTACAGTCGTCACGCTCTGTAGTCGTCAAGCTCTGTAGTCGTCACGCTCTGTAGTCGTCACGCTCTACAGTCGTCAGGCTCTGTAGTCGTCACGCTCTATAGTCGTCACGCTCTATAGTCGTCACGCTCTGTAGTCGTCACGCTCTGTAGTCGTCACGCTCTGTAGTCGTCAAGCTCTACAGTCGTCACGCTCTGTAGTCGTCAAGCTCTGTAGTCGTCACGCTCTACAGTCGTCACGCTCTGTAGTCGTCACGCTCTACAGTCGTCACGCTCTGTAGTCGTCACGCTCTATAGTCGTCACGCTCTGTAGTCGTCACGCTCTATAGTCGTCACGCTCTGTAGTCGTCACGCTCTATAGTCGTCACGCTCTGTAGTCGTCACGCTCTATAGTCGTCACGCTCTGTAGTCGTCAAGCTCTGTAGTCGTCACGCTCTACAGTCGTCACGCTCTACAGTCGTCACGCTCTACAGTCGTCACGCTCTACAGTCGTCACGCTCTGTAGTCGTCACGCTCTACAGTCGTCACGCTCTGTAGTCGTCACGCTCTACAGTCGTCACGCTCTGTAGTCGTCACGCTCTACAGTCGTCAGGCTCTGTAGTCGTCAAGCTCTACAGTCGTCACGCTCTGTAGTCGTCAAGCTCTGTAGTCGTCACGCTCTACAGTCGTCACGCTCTGTAGTCGTCACGCTCTACAGTCGTCACGCTCTGTAGTCGTCAAGCTCTACAGTCGTCACGCTCTGTAGTCGTCACGCTCTATAGTCGTCACGCTCTGTAGTCGTCACGCTCTTTAGTCGTCACGCTCTATAGTCGTCACGCTCTATAGTCGTCAAGCTCTGTAGTCGTCACGCTCTACAGTCGTCACGCTCTGTAGTCGTCACGCTCTGTAGTCGTCACGCTCTTTAGTCGTCACGCTCTATAGTCGTCACGCTCTACAGTCGTCAAGCTCTATAGTCGTCACGCTCTGTAGTCGTCACGCTCTTTAGTCGTCACGCTCTATAGTCGTCACGCTCTACAGTCGTCACGCTCTACAGTCGTCACGCTCTATAGTCGTCACGCTCTGTAGTCGTCACGCTCTTTAGTCGTCACGCTCTATAGTCGTCACGCTCTACAGTCGTCACGCTCTATAGTCGTCACGCTCTGTAGTCGTCACGCTCTTTAGTCGTCACGCTCTATAGTCGTCACGCTCTACAGTCGTCAAGCTCTGTAGTCGTCACGCTCTACAGTCGTCACGCTCTACAGTCGTCACGCTCTACAGTCGTCACGCTCTACAGTCGTCACGCTCTACAGTCGTCACGCTCTACAGTCGTCACGCTCTATAGTCGTCACGCTCTACAGTCGTCACGCTCTACAGTCGTCACGCTCTACAGTCGTCACGCTCTACAGTCGTCACGCTCTACAGTCGTCACGCTCTGTAGTCGTCACGCTCTGTAGTCGTCACGCTCTATAGTCGTCACGCTCTACAGTCGTCACGCTCTATAGTCGTCACGCTCTACAGTCGTCACGCTCTATAGTCGTCACGCTCTGTAGTCGTCACGCTCTATAGTCGTCACGCTCTATAGTCGTCACGCTCTGTAGTCGTCACGCTCTACAGTCGTCACGCTCTATAGTCGTCACGCTCTGTAGTCGTCACGCTCTATAGTCGTCACGCTCTGTAGTCGTCACGCTCTACAGTCGTCACGCTCTGTAGTCGTCACGCTCTACAGTCGTCACGCTCTGTAGTCGTCACGCTCTACAGTCGTCACGCTCTGTAGTCGTCACGCTCTACAGTCGTCACGCTCTATAGTCGTCACGCTCTGTAGTCGTCACGCTCTGTAGTCGTCACGCTCTACAGTCGTCACGCTCTACAGTCGTCACGCTCTGTAGTCGTCACGCTCTACAGTCGTCACGCTCTGTAGTCGTCACGCTCTGTAGTCGTCACGCTCTACAGTCGTCACGCTCTACAGTCGTCACGCTCTACAGTCGTCACGCTCTACAGTCGTCACGCTCTACAGTCGTCACGCTCTGTAGTCGTCAAGCTCTACAGTCGTCACGCTCTGTAGTCGTCACGCTCTGTAGTCGTCACGCTCTACAGTCGTCACGCTCTACAGTCGTCACGCTCTACAGTCGTCACGCTCTACAGTCGTCACGCTCTACAGTCGTCACGCTCTACAGTCGTCACGCTCTGTAGTCGTCACGCTCTACAGTCGTCACGCTCTATAGTCGTCACGCTCTACAGTCGTCACGCTCTACAGTCGTCACGCTCTATAGTCGTCACGCTCTATAGTCGTCACGCTCTGTAGTCGTCACGCTCTACAGTCGTCACGCTCTACAGTCGTCACGCTCTACAGTCGTCACGCTCTGTAGTCGTCACGCTCTGTAGTCGTCACGCTCTATAGTCGTCACGCTCTACAGTCGTCACGCTCTATAGTCGTCACGCTCTACAGTCGTCACGCTCTACAGTCGTCACGCTCTATAGTCGTCACGCTCTATAGTCGTCACGCTCTGTAGTCGTCACGCTCTACAGTCGTCACGCTCTATAGTCGTCACGCTCTGTAGTCGTCACGCTCTATAGTCGTCACGCTCTACAGTCGTCACGCTCTATAGTCGTCACGCTCTACAGTCGTCACGCTCTACAGTCGTCACGCTCTACAGTCGTCACGCTCTACAGTCGTCACGCTCTGTAGTCGTCACGCTCTGTAGTCGTCACGCTCTACAGTCGTCACGCTCTACAGTCGTCACGCTCTACAGTCGTCACGCTCTGTAGTCGTCACGCTCTACAGTCGTCACGCTCTGTAGTCGTCAAGCTCTACAGTCGTCACGCTCTGTAGTCGTCACGCTCTGTAGTCGTCACGCTCTACAGTCGTCACGCTCTACAGTCGTCACGCTCTACAGTCGTCACGCTCTACAGTCGTCACGCTCTATAGTCGTCACGCTCTACAGTCGTCACGCTCTGTAGTCGTCACGCTCTATAGTCGTCACGCTCTGTAGTCGTCACGCTCTACAGTCGTCACGCTCTATAGTCGTCACGCTCTACAGTCGTCACGCTCTACAGTCGTCACGCTCTACAGTCGTCACGCTCTACAGTCGTCACGCTCTGTAGTCGTCACGCTCTGTAGTCGTCAAGCTCTGTAGTCGTCAAGCTCTGTAGTCGTCACGCTCTGTAGTCGTCAAGCTCTGTAGTCGTCACGCTCTACAGTCGTCACGCTCTGTAGTCGTCAAGCTCTGTAGTCGTCACGCTCTGTAGTCGTCACGCTCTGTAGTCGTCACGCTCTGTAGTCGTCACGCTCTGTAGTCGTCACGCTCTATAGTCGTCACGCTCTGTAGTCGTCACGCTCTGTAGTCAGGCTCTGTAGTCGTCAGGCTCTGTAGTCGTCAGGCTCTGTAGTCGTCAGGCTCTGTAGTCGTCAGGCTCTGTAGTCGTCAGGCTCTGTAGTCGTCAGGCTCTGTAGTCGTCACGCTCTGTAGTCGTCACGCTCTATAGTCGTCACGCTCTGTAGTCAGGCTCTGTAGTCGTCAGGCTCTGTAGTCGTCAGGCTCTGTAGTCGTCACGCTCTGTAGTCGTCAGGCTCTGTAGTCGTCAGGCTCTGTAGTCGTCACGCTCTGTAGTCGTCACGCTCTATAGTCGTCACGCTCTGTAGTCAGGCTCTGTAGTCGTCAGGCTCTGTAGTCGTCAGGCTCTGTAGTCGTCAGGCTCTGTAGTCGTCAGGCTCTGTAGTCGTCAGGCTCTGTAGTCGTCACGCTCTATAGTCGTCACGCTCTGCAGTCGTCAGGCTCTATAGTCGTCAGGCTCTATAGTCGTCACGCTCTATAGTCGTCACGCTCTACAGTCGTCACGCTCTACAGTCGTCACGCTCTACAGTCGTCACGCTCTGTAGTCGTCACGCTCTGTAGTCGTCAAGCTCTAGGTCCTTGAATACCCAAGCCAGGCCTCCGGTAGCATCCAAACACGGTTACTTTACCTTGAGGTTACCTTGAGGTGCTTCCGGGGCTAAGCGACCCCGCGGCCCGGTCGTCGACCAGGCCTCCTGGTTGCTGGACTGATCAACCAGGCTGTTGGACGCGGCTGCTCGCAGCCTGACGAATGAGTCACAGCCTGGTTGATCAGGTATCTAATCAGGTTGATCAGGTATGATCACGGTGCCCCCACACCAACAAACACAGTGGCTACTGCAAGCTGTGGCTATGTTATTATTCCCAGCAATGTTAAGGATATTGAGGGCAGAAAGAAGTGGGTTTGTATATATATATTAGACCCGGGCTGGAGAGCTAGGAGGGTCTTCCTCAGGCGCCTCCTTCACCTCTCTCTCACAATATACACTCACACTCACGCACACACTCACGCCTCAGCCTCCCAGACGCACTCAGCCACGCACACACTCACGCCTCAGCCTCCCAGACGCACTCAGCCACGCACACACTCACGCCTCAGCCACGCACACACTCACGCCTCAGCCTCCCAGACGCACTCAGCCACACACACACACACACGCCTCAGCCTCCCAGACGCACTCAGCCACACACACACACACACGCCTCAGCCTCCCAGACGCACTCAGCCACGCACACACTCACGCCTCAGCCTCCCAGACACACTCAGCCACGCACACACTCACGCCTCAGCCTCCCAGACGCACTCAGCCACGCACACACTCACGCCTCAGCCTCCCAGACGCACTCAGCCACGCACACACTCACGCCTCAGCCTCCCAGACGCACTCAGCCACGCACACACTCACGCCTCAGCCTCCCAGACGCACTCAGCCACGCACACACTCACGCCTCAGCCTCCCAGACACACTCAGCCACGCACACACTCACGCCTCAGCCTCCCAGACGCACTCAGCCACGCACACACTCACGCCTCAGCCTCCCAGACACACTCAGCCACGCACACACTCACGCCTCAGCCTCCCAGACACACTCACACTCACGCACACACTCACGCCTCAGCCTCCCAGACGCTGTCAGCCACGCACACACTCACGCCTCAGCCTCCCAGACGCACTCAGCCACGCACACACTCACGCCTCAGCCTCCCAGACACACTCAGCCACGCACACACTCACGCCTCAGCCTCCCAGACGCTGTCAGCCACGCACACACTCACGCCTCGGCCTCCCAGACACACTCAGCCACGCACACACTCACGCCTCAGCCTCCCAGACGCACTCAGCCACGCACACACTCACGCCTCAGCCTCCCAGACGCTGTCAGCCACGCACACACTCACGCCTCAGCCTCCCAGACACACTCAGCCACGCACACACTCACGCCTCAGCCTCCCAGACGCACTCAGCCACGCATACACTCACGCCTCAGCCTCCCAGACGCACTCAGCCACGCACACACTCACGCCTCAGCCTCCCAGACGCACTCAGCCACGCACACACTCACGCCTCAGCCTCCCAGACGCACTCAGCCACGCACACACTCACGCCTCAGCCTCCCAGACGCACTCAGCCACGCACACACTCACGCCTCAGCCTCCCAGACACTCTCAGCCACGCACACACTCACGCCTCAGCCTCCCAGACGCTCTCAGCCTCTCAACTGTCGCGAAAATATTCTCAAGACGCATCTCGTGTCTCATGTGTTTCCCACTTAAACATGTGAGCTTGAACGAGGAGGTCTTGGTCGTGATAATTATAATGTCAACATTTATATTATCATAACACGCACACACGGCGCGGGTTCGATTCCCGCACCAGGCAGAAACAAATGGGCAAAGTTTCTTTCAACCCTGAATGCCCCCTGTTACCTAGCAGTAAATAGGTACCTGGGAGTTAGTCAGCTGTCACGGGCTGCTCCCTGGTATGTGTGTGTATGTGTGTGTATGTGTGTGGTGTGGAAAAAAAAGTAGTTTGTAAACAGTTGACTGACAGTTGAGAGGCGGGACCAAAGAGCCAGAGCTCAACCCCCGCAAACACAACTAGGTGAATACACACATAATGTGTATGTAAAATAAATTACACTCCTCATTTTCACAATATTTCACTTGCAAAGCTGTTAAATACGGGCTCACCATAGCCCGTGCTACTTGGAACTTTTTGTTCCAGGTAGCCAATCTTAAACAACAACAACAAGAAGCTGTTAAACTGCTCCTCAATCTAAATTTTAAGTGTAAACATTCCCCCCCCCCCCTGGGAGGGAGTTTTCAGGGGAAAGCGTCAAGTCATTACGACTATATAGCACTGGGAAGGGGTCAGGATAAGGATTTGGGATGGGACGAGGGAAAGGAATGGTGCCCAACCACTTGTGGACGGTCGGGGATTGAACACCGACCTGCATGAAGCGAGACCGTTGCTCTACCGTCCATTTACCACTACGTAACAAATGCAACTGTTTTGCCTAACCAGACACGAAGAAACCCAATTAATCAACCTAACCTCCCGAGCACCTCCTGATGGGGCCTGATAGCTAAGTGGACAGCGCTTCGGATTCGTAGTCCTGAGGTCCCGGGTTCAATCGCCGGTGGAGGCGGAGACAAATGGGCAAAATATTTCCTTCCCCCTGATGCCCCTGTTACCTAGCAGCAAATAGGTACCTTGGAATTAGACAGCTGCTACGGGCTGTTTCTTGGGCGTGGAGGCCTGGTCGAGGACCGGGCCGCGGGGACACTAAAGCCCCGAAATCATCTCAAGATAACCTCAAGATAGGGCAGTTAGGCAGGTGGCCGCCCGTTAGAAGGAGCCCTTAACACGATGCGGGGCGCTAGTAAAGATAGCCGGTTGGCCGAGCGGGAAGCCGGTTGGCCGAGTGGACAGCACACTAGACTTGTGATCCTGTGGTCCTGGGTTCAATCCCAGGCGCCGGCGAGAAAAAATGGGCAGAGTTTCTTTCACCCTATGCCCCTGTTACCTAGCAGTAAAATAGGTACCTGGGTGTTAGTCAGCTGTCACGGGCTGCTTCCTGGGGGTGGAGGCCTGGTCGAGGACCGGGCCGCGGGGACACTAAAGCCCCGAAATCATCTCAAGATAACCTCAAGATAACCTTGCTAGCAATGGCTGCGGCAAAGGTGCGCACTCAGATGGCGCCGTGGACCCGCTGTCACCGCTGGCGACTCTCAAGTCCACCTTCCAAGGAGACCGATCTTCCCTTCACAGTTACGCAAGTACTTACCATCCTGGGGCGACATTCACTTAGCAGTTACGCAAGTACTTACGATCCTGGGGCCAGATTCACTTAGCAGTTACGCAAGTACTTACCATCCTGGGGCCACATTCACGAAGCAGTTACGCAAGTACTTACCATCCTGGGGCCACATTCACGAAGCAGTTACGCAAGTACTTACGATCCTGGGGCCACATTCACGAAGCAGTTACGCAAGTACTTACGATCCTGGGGCCACATTCACGAAGCAGTTACGCAAGTACTTACGATCCTGGGGCCACATTCACGAAGCAGTTACGCAAGTACTTACGATCCTGGGGCCACATTCACGAAGCAGTTACGCAAGTACTTACGGATCTGGGGCCAGATTCACGAAGCAGTTACGCAAGTACTTACGATCCTGGGGCCACATTCACGAAGCAGTTACGCAAGTAATTACGAACCTGGAGCCAGATTCACGAAGCAGTTACGCAAGTACTTACGGATCTGGGACCAGATTCACGAAGCAGTTACGCAAGTACTTACGATCCTGGGGCCACATTCACGAAGCAGTTACGCAAGTACTTACGGATCTGGGGCCAGATTCACGAAAGCACTTACGCAGGTACTTACGAACGTGTACATCTTTCCTCAATCTTTGACGGCTTTGGTTACATTTATTAAACAGTTTACAAGCATGAAAACTTGCCAATCAACTGTTGTATGTAAAAGGATCTGGGTGTACTCATGTCGGAAGACCTTACCTTTAAAGAACACAATAAAGTAGCCGTCACAACTGCAAGAAAAATGACAGGTTGGATAACAAGAACCTTTTCACACTAGAGATGCTATACCAATGATGATACTTTTCAAGACGCTAGTGCTCTCTAGAGTGGAGTACTGCTGCACAATGACAGCCCCTTTCAAAGCTGGAGAAATTGCTGACCTGGAGAGCGTGCAGAGATCCTTTACTGCTAGAATCCACTCAGTAAAACATCTAAATTACTGGGACCGACTAAAGAGCCTAAATCTGTATTCTCTTGAGCGCAGGCGGGAGAGATACATAATAATTTACACGTGGAAAATATTAGAGGGGCTGGTCCCAAACCTGCACACAGAAATAACATCACATGAGACCAGGAGGCATGGCAGGATGTGCAGAATACCCCCGTTGAAGAGCAGAGGTGCAACAGGTACTCTGAGAGAGAACTATCAACATCAGAGGCCCGAGACTGTTCAACACGCTTCCACTACACATAAGGGGCATAACTGGCCGACCCCTCACAGTGTTCAAGAGAGAACTATCAACATCAGAGGCCCGAGACTGTTCAACACGCTTCCACTACACATAAGGGACATAACTGGCCGACCCCTCACAGTGTTCAAGAGAGAACTATCAACATCAGAGGCCCGAGACTGTTCAACACGCTGCTACTACACATAAGGGACATAACTGGCCGACCCCTCACAGTGTTCAAGAGAGAACTATCAACATCAGAGGCCCGAGACTGTTCAACACGCTTCCACTACACATAAGGGACATAACTGGCCGACCCCTCACAGTGTTCAAGAGAGAACTATCAACATCAGAGGCCCGAGACTGTTCAACACGCTTCCACTACACATAAGGGACATAACTGGCCGACCCCTCACAGTGTTCAAGAGAGAACTATCAACATCAGAGGCCCGAGACTGTTCAACACGCTTCCACTACACATAAGGGACATAATTGGCCGACCCCTCACAAGTGTTCAAGAGAGAACTAGATAAACACCTCCAAAGGATACCTGATCAACCAGGCTGTGACTCATACGTCAGGCTACCTGCTTAATGCAGTTCTACCTGCTACCTGCTTGATGAAGGCTGCGAGCAGCCGCGTCCAACAGCCAGGTTGACCAGTCCAGCAACCAGGAGGCCTGGTCGAGGACCGGGCCGCGGGGACGCTAAGCCCCGGAAGCACCTCAAGGTAACCTCCAGGTAACGGGTTTGGGGGCGTTGTATTGGTTGATAACGAGGCGAGGACGCTCCCACACACACAAGCCTCGTGTTACAAAAGACTCGAGTTGCTCCACTCTGGCGGACCTCTCAGTCATTCGCATGTTAAACACTTTACACAACGCACTCCCTCTTGTCGGTTATCTGGAGATGATTTCGGGGCTTAGTGTTCCCGCGGCCCAGTCCTCGACCAGGCCTCCACCCCCAGGAAGCAGCCCGTGACAGCTGACTAACTCCCAGGTACCTATTTACTGCTAGGTAACAGGGGCATTCAGGGTGAAAGAAACTTTGCCCATTTGTTTCTGCCTCGTGCGGGAATCGAACCCGCGCCACAGAATTACGAGTCCTGCGCGCTATCCACCAGGCTACGAGGCCCCTTTTACCTCCTATCGGGGGTATCCTATCGAGGCCCCCTATCGCCTGAATCAGGTAAACCAATTGGACCCATTTGTAAACAGAGCAATGAAGTGTGAGAGGATAAAATGTTCAAGGAAAAGGCTTTTCAAAACATTAGCGGACCTCCACCGTGTGGGTCAGCACCTGGCAAAATTTGACAAGTGGCTCCCTTGACCGAGGGGGGGGGGGGGTGCCAGGTAGGAACAGCAGACGTGACAAATGTGACCCAAGAGAATCTTACACATGGCCGCCCATGCAGGGAAAGGACTTGACAGTTGACAGTTTTGGCCACGTACGACCAACTCCGTGAAAACCAATAATTATCTTGAGATATTCAGACACGATATTCAGACACGATATTCAGACACGATATTCATATATTTAGACACGATATTCAGATATTTAGACACGATATTCATATATTTAGACACGATATTCAGATATTTAGACACGATATTCAGATATTTAGACACGATATTCAGATATTCAGACACGATATTCATATATTTAGACACGATATTCAGATATTTAGACACGATATTCATATATTTAGACACGATATTCAGATATTTAGACACGATATTCAGATATTTAGACACGATATTCAGACACGATATTCATATATTTAGACACGATATTCAGATATTCAGACACGATATTCAGATATTTAGACACGATATTCAGATATTTAGACACGATATTCAGATATTTAGACACGATATTCAGACACGATATTCATATATTTAGACACGATATTCAGATATTTAGACACGATATTCAGATATTTAGACACGATATTCAGATATTTAGACACGATATTCAGATATTCAGACACGATATTCATATATTTAGACACGATATTCAGATATTTAGACACGATATTCATATATTTAGACACGATATTCAGATATTTAGACACGATATTCAGATATTTAGACACGATATTCAGACACGATATTCATATATTTAGACACGATATTCAGATATTTAGACACGATATTCAGATATTTAGACACGATATTCAGATATTTAGACACGATATTCAGATATTTAGACACGATATTCAGATATTTAGACACGATATTCAGATATTTAGACACGATATTCAGATATTCAGACACTAAAGACAGTGAGAGATTGCGGAACTGATATACTTGGAACTGCTATGACATATGGAACTGCTATGACATATGGAACTGCTATGACATATGGAACTGCTATGACATATGGAACTGCTATGACATTTGGAACTGCTATGACATATGGAACTGATATACTTGGAACTGCTATGACATATGGAACTGCTATGACATATGGAACTGCTATGACATATGGAACTGCTATGACATATGGAACTGATATACTTGGAACTGCTATGACATATGGAACTGCTATGACATATGGAACTGCTATGACATATGGAACTGATATACTTGGAACTGCTATGACATATGGAACTGCTATGACATATGGAACTGCTATGACATATGGAACTGCTATGACATATGGAACTGCTATGACATATGGAACTGCTATGACATATGGAACTGCTATGACATATGGAACTGATATACTTGGAACTGCTATGACATATGGAACTGCTATGACATATGGAACTGCTATGACATATGGAACTGCTATGACATATGGAACTGCTATGACATATGGAACTGCTATGACATATGGAACTGCTATGACATATGGAACTGCTATGACATATGGAACTGCTATGACATATGGAACTGATATACTTGGAACTGCTATGACATATGGAACTGATATACTTGGAACTGCTATGACATATGGAACTGCTATGACATATGGAACTGCTATGACATATGGAACTGATATACTTGGAACTGCTATGACATATGGAACTGCTATGACATATGGAACTGCTATGACATATGGAACTGATATACTTGGAACTGCTATGACATATGGAACTGCTATGACATATGGAACTGCTATGACATATGGAACTGCTATGACATATGGAACTGCTATGACATATGGAACTGATATACTTGGAACTGCTATGACATATGGAACTGCTATGACATATGGAACTGCTATGACATATGGAACTGCTATGACATATGGAACTGCTATGACATATGGAACTGCTATGACATATGGAACTGATATACTTGGAACTGCTATGACATATGGAACTGCTATGACATATGGAACTGCTATGACATATGGAACTGCTATGACATATGGAACTGCTATGACATATGGAACTGCTATGACATATGGAACTGATATACTTGGAACTGCTATGACATATGGAACTGATATACTTGGAACTGCTATGACATATGGAACTGCTATGACATATGGAACTGCTATGACATATGGAACTGCTATGACATATGGAACTGCTATGACATTTGGAACTGATATACTTGGAACTGCTATGACATATGAAACTGCTATGACATATGGAACTGCTATACTTGAAACTGCTATGACATATGGAACTGATATACTTGGAACTGCTATGACATATGGAACTGCTATGACATATGGAACTGCTATGACATATGGAACTGATATACTTGGAACTGCTATGACATATGAAACTGCTATGACATATGGAACTGCTATGACATATGAAACTGCTATGACATATGGAACTGCTATGACATATGGAACTGCTATGACATATGGAACTGCTATGACATATGGAACTGCTATGACATATGGAACTGCTATGACATATGGAACTGATATACTTGGAACTGCTATGACATATGAAACTGCTATGACATATGGAACTGCTATGACATATGGAACTGCTATGACATATGGAACTGCTATGACATATGGAACTGATATACTTGGAACTGCTATGACATATGAAACTGCTATGACATATGGAACTGATATACCTGAAACTGCTATGACATATGGAACTGATATACTTGGAACTGCTATGACATATGAAACTGCTATGACATATGGAACTGATATACCTGAAACTGCTATGACATATGAAACTGCTATGACATATGGAACTGATATACCTGAAACTGCTATGACATATGGAACTGCTATGACATATGGAACTGATATACTTGGAACTGCTATGACATATGGAACTGCTATGACATATGGAACTGCTATGACATATGGAACTGATATACTTGGAACTGCTATGACATATGGAACTGCTATGACATATGGAACTGATATACTTGGAACTGCTATGACATATGAAACTGCTATGACATATGGAACTGATATACCTGAAACTGCTATGACATATGGAACTGATATACTTGGAACTGCTATGACATATGAAACTGCTATGACATATGGAACTGATATACCTGAAACTGCTATGACATATGAAACTGCTATGACATATGGAACTGATATACCTGAAACTGCTATGACATATGGAACTGATATACTTGGAACTGCTATGACATATGAAACTGCTATGACATATGGAACTGATATACCTGAAACTGCTATGACATATGAAACTGCTATGACATATGGAACTGATATACCTGAAACTGCTATGACATATGAAACTGCTATGACATATGGAACTGATATACCTGAAACTGCTATGACATATGGAACTGATATACCTGAAACTGCTATGACATATGGAACTGATATACCTGAAACTGCTATGACATATGAAACTGCTATGACATATGGAACTCAACATATAACATATGGAACAGACATTATGATATAATGACTGCCATGTAACTTTTGTATTTAAAACAAAAAAACAGGTATAAGCGCGAATGTCATTCATCATTTACTTATTATACACCCGATACCCATCCCGGGGGGGAGGGGGGGGGATGAGTCAAGTGCTCCACACACTGAGACAGCGAAACACTGCGCCAACTGGTCTGATCAAATGAACAAATCCACAAGGGCTGTGACGAGGATTCGAACCTGCGTCCGGGAGCATCCCAGACACTGCCTTAATCGACTGAGCTACGACAGGGTTATAGTGTCTGGTAAGGCAGTGTCTGGGATGCTCCCGGACGCAGGTTCGAATCCTCGTCACGGCCCTTGTGGATTTGTTCATTTGATGCATCACGTTAATGTGATCTCTGTGTGTGGTCTGATCAACCAGGCTGTTGAGATATCTCCTGCTGATCTCTTTCTCCCCCCCCCCCCTAAGACTCTCATCCCCCCCCTAAGACTCTCATCCCCCCCCTAAGACTCTCCTCCCCCCCTAAGACTCTCCTCCCCCCCCCCTAAGACTCTCCTCCCCCCCTAAGACTCTCCTCCCCCCCCCTAAGACTCTCCTCCTTGGAGACAATCTACTTAACAGAAAGTAGAGTAATTGCCATCTCCAAGGACCCAGAGAACCCTTGCGATGATTTTCGTGGCTCAATGTCCCCGCGGCCCGGTCCACGCCTCTTTTTGCTGGACTGGTCAAGCAGGATAGTTAAATGTCCCTTATTGAAGCCTCTCATCCGGCCAGAGGACTGGCCACAATGCATGTTCTTCTCTTATTGATGAGCTCTGTGATCTTGTTGGGTAACAGAGCTCAGTCCCTTCCGATTTGACTATGTAAACAGATGGTAAATTTATATAAAAGGGTTGAGTACCATGTGAGGGATAAAGGCAGGTGAACTAAGGTGGTTTGTCCAATGTTCCTGGGCCACCGCTGGGCCCCTGTGACAGCAGGAGCCCATCATGGCCCCACAATACGGCCCCCACCGCCTGGCCACAGTGTTCCTGGCCACCGCTGGGCCCCTGTGACAGCAGGAGCCCATCATGGCCCCACAATACGGCCCCCACCGCCTGGCCACAGTGTTCCTGGCCACCGCTGGACCCCTGTGACAGCAGGAGCCCATCATGGCCCCACAATACGGCCCCCACCGCCTGGCCACAGTGTTCCTGGCCACCGCTGGACCCCTGTGACAGCAGGAGCCCATCATGGCCCCACAATACGGCCCCCACCGCCTGGCCACAGTGTTCCTGGCCACCGCTGGGCCCCTGTGACAGCAGGAGCCCATCATGGCCCCACAATACGGCCCCCACCGCCTGGCCACAGTGTTCCTGGCCACCGCTGGACCCCTGTGACAGCAGGAGCCCATCATGGCCCCACAATACGGCCCCCACCGCCTGGCCACAGTGTTCCTGGCCACCGCTGGACCCCTGTGACAGCAGGAGCCCATCATGGCCCCACAATACGGCCCCCACCGCCTGGCCACAGTGTTCCTGGCCACCGCTGGGCCCCTGTGACAGCAGGAGCCCATCATGGCCCCACAATACGGCCCCCACCGCCTGGCCACAGTGTTCCTGGCCACCGCTGGACCCCTGTGACAGCAGGAGCCCATCATGGCCCCACAATACGGCCCCCACCGCCTGGCCACAGTGTTCCTGGCCACCGCTGGGCCCCTGTGACACCAGGAGCCCACCATGGGCCCACAATACGGCCCTCACCGCCTGGCCACAGTGTTCCTGACCACCGCTGGGCCCCTGTGACACCAGGAGCCCACCATGGCCCCACAATACAGCCCCCCACCGCCTGGCCACAGTGTTCCTGGCCACCGCTGGGCCCCTGTGACACCAGGAGCCCACCATGGCCCCACAATACGGCCCTCACCGCCTGGCCACAGTGTTCCTGGCCACCGCTGGGCCCCTGTGACAGCAGGAGCCCATCATGGCCCCAGAATACGGGCCCCACCGCCTGGCCACAGTGTTCCTGGCCACCGCTGGGCCCCTGTGACACCAAGAACCCACCATGGGCCCACAATACGGCCCACACAGCCTGGCCACAGTGTTCCTGGCCACCGCTGGGCCCCTGTGACACCAAGAACCCACCATGGGCCCACAATACGGCCCACACAGCCTGGCCACAGTGTTCCTGGGCCACCGCTGGGCCCCTGTGACACCAGGAGCCCACCATGGCCCCACAATATGGCCCCCACCGCCTGGCCACAGTGTTCCCATTATGCAGTCGGCACGAATAAGCCGTCCTCAGACCAAAGGGGGGCTGATAATGCGGGAATTTCGCGCTGGTGGTGGATAATAAAAGCTCCCTGCTCGAGTTGGCAACACCCACCCCCCCCATCCCCCACACACACACACACACACACACACACACACACACACACACACACACACACACACACACACACACACACACACACACACACACACAGAAAAGGACATGCAGGGGGCGCGCAATATTAAACTCTGGAGTCTAAAAATAAAACTGAAATCAAGAGAAGGTTGAGACGAGGGAGGCCACAGCAAGAGGGAGGGGAGGCCACAGCAAGAGGGAGGGAAGGCCACAGCAAGAGGGAGGGAAGGCCACAGCAAGAGGGAGGGAAGGCCACAGCAAGAGGGAGGGAAGGCCACAGCAAGAGGGAGGGAAGGCCACAGCAAGAGGGAGGGAAGGCCACAGCAAGAGGGAGGGAAGGCCACAGCAAGAGGGAGGGAAGGCCACAGCAAGAGGGAGGGAAGGCCACAGCAAGAGGGAGGGAAGGCCACAGCAAGAGGGAGGGAAGGCCACAGCAAGAGGGAGGGAAGGCCACAGCAAGAGGGAGGGAAGGCCACAGCAAGAGGGAGGGAAGGCCACAGCAAGAGGGAGGGAAGGCCACAGCAAGAGGGAGGGAAGGCCACAGTAAGAGGGAGGGAGGCCACAGCAAGAGGGAGGGGAGGCCACAGTAAGAGAGAGGGAAGGCCACAGCAAGAGGGAGGGAAGGCCACAGCAAGAGGGAGGGAAGGCCACAGCAAGAGGGAGGGAGGCCACAGCAAGAGGGAGGGAAGGCCACAGCAAGAGGGAGGGAAGGCCACAGCAAGAGGGAGGGAAGGCCACAGCAAGAGGGAGGGAAGGCCACAGCAAGAGGGAGGGAAGGCCACAGCAAGAGGGAGGGAGGCCACAGCAAGAGGGAGGGAAGGCCACAGCAAGAGGGAGGGAAGGCCACAGCAAGAGGGAGGGAAGGCCACAGCAAGAGGGAGGGAAGGCCACAGCAAGAGGGAGGGAAGGCCACAGCAAGAGGGAGGGAGGCCACAGCAAGAGGGAGGGAAGGCCACAGCAAGAGGGAGGGAAGGCCACAGCAAGAGGGAGGGAAGGCCACAGCAAGAGGGAGGGAAGGCCACAGCAAGAGGGAGGGAAGGCCACAGCAAGAGGGAGGGAGGCCACAGCAAGAGGGAGGGAAGGCCACAGCAAGAGGGAGGGAGGCCACAGCAAGAGGGAGGGAGGCCACAGCAAGAGGGAGGGAAGGCCACAGCAAGAGGGAGGGAGGCCACAGCAAGAGGGAGGGGAGGCCACAGCAAGAGGGAGGGAAGGCCACAGCAAGAGGGAGGGAAGGCCACAGCAAGAGGGAGGGAAGGCCACAGCAAGAGGGAGGGAGGCCACAGCAAGAGGGAGGGAAGGCCACAGCAAGAGGGAGGGAGGCCACAGCAAGAGGGAGGGAGGCCACAGCAAGAGGGAGGGAAGGCCACAGCAAGAGGGAGGGAGGCCACAGCAAGAGGGAGGGGAGGCCACAGTAAGAGAGAGGGAAGGCCACAGCAAGAGAGGGCGAAGGCCACAGCAAGAGGGAGGGAAGGTCACAGCAAGAGGGAGGGAAGGCCACAGCAAGAGAGGGGGAAGGCCACAGCAAGAGGGAGGGAAGGCCACAGTAAGAGAGAGGGAAGGCCACAGCAAGAGAGGGCGAAGGCCACAGCAAGAGAGGGCGAAGGCCACAGCAAGAGAGGGGGAAGGCCACAGCAAGAGGGAGGGAAGGCCACAGCAAGAGAGGGGGAAGGCCACAGCAAGAGAGGGGGAAGGCCACAGCAAGAGAGGGGGAAGGCCACAGCAAGAGGGAGGGAAGGCCACAGTAAGAGAGAGGGAAGGCCACAGCAAGAGGGAGGGAAGGCCACAGCAAGAGAGGGCGAAGGCCACAGCAAGAGGGAGGGAAGGTCACAGCAAGAGGGAGGGAAGGCCACAGCAAGAGGGAGGGAAGGCCACAGCAAGAGGAAGGGAAGGCCACAGCAAGAGGGAGGGAAGGCCACTGCAAGAGGGTGGGAAGGCCACAGCAAGAGGGAGGGAAGGCCACAGCAAGAGGGAGGGAAGGCCACAGCAAGAGGGAGGGAAGGCCACAGCAAGAGGGAGGGAAGGCTACAGCAAGAGGGAGGGAAGGCCACAGCAAGAGGGAGGGAAGGCCACAGCAAGAGGGAGGGGAGGCCACAGCAAGAGGGAGGGAAGGTCACAGCAAGAGGGAGGGAAGGCCACAGCAAGAGGGAGGGAAGGCCACAGCAAGAGGGAGGGAAGGCCACAGCAAGAGGGAGGGAAGGCCACAGCAAGAGGGAGGGAGGCCACAGTAAGAGAGAGGGAAGGCCACAGCAAGAGAGGGCGAAGGCCACAGCAAGAGGGAGGGAAGGTCACAGCAAGAGGGAGGGAAGGCCACAGCAAGAGAGGGGGGAAGGTCACAGCAAGAGGGAGGGAAGGCCACAGCAAGAGAGGGGGAAGGCCACAGCAAGAGGGAGGGAAGGCCACAGTAAGAGAGAGGGAAGGCCACAGCAAGAGAGGGCGAAGGCCACAGCAAGAGGGAGGGAAGGTCACAGCAAGAGGGAGGGAAGGCCACAGCAAGAGGGAGGGAAGGTCACAGCAAGAGGGAGGGAAGGCCACAGCAAGAGAGGGCGAAGGTCACAGCAAGAGGGAGGGAAGGCCACAGCAAGAGGGAGGGAAGGCCACAGCAAGAGAGAGAGGGAAGGCAACAGCAAGAGGGAGAGGGAAGGCCACATTAAGAGGGAGGGAAGGCCACAGCAAGAGGGAGGGAAGGCCACAGCAAGAGGGAGGGAAGGCCACAGCAAGAGAGAGAGGGAAGGCAACAGCAAGAGGGAGAGGGAAGGCCACAGTAAGAGGGAGGGAAGGCCACAGCAAGAGAGAGGGAAGAGGTGAAGAGGACCACCACACACACCCCCAGAGACCATAACCCAAGAGAAAGAATCCACCAGAGACGAGATCCCAACCCACAGACAGACAGACAGACAGAGACAGACAGACAGACAGAGACAGACAGATGCATGACAACCGCATCTGTCCACCACCACTAACTACCCACCATAACAACCGGTACACCAATCCCTAGTCCATCATCACCAGCACAGTTAACCAGCGGACCGGTCCATCTCTCACAGCCTCCACGACCCCATAAATGGCCCCTGGGCCCCTGTAACAGTACCCCATTACGGCTTTCCAACCCCATCAAGTACTTCCAAGCTTCGTCATATTTGAGGCGGAAGACGTGTGTCTTGGAGCTGATAAGTGGCCACATACCTGGTTGATGGGGTTCTGAGAGTTCTTCTACTCCCCAAGTCCGGCCCGAGGCCAGACTTGACTTGTGAGAGTTTGGTCCACCAGGCTGTTGCTTGGAGCAGCCCGAGGCCAGACTTGACTTGTGAGAGTTTGGTCCACCAGGCTGTTGCTTGGAGCGGCCCGAGGCCAGGCTTGACTTGTGAGAGTTTGGTCCACCAGGCTGTTGCTTGGAGCGGCCCGCAGGCCAGGCTTGACTTGTGAGAGTTTGGTCCACCAGGCTGTTGCTTGGAGCAGCCCGCAGGCCAGGCTTGACTTGTGAGAGTTTGGTCCACCAGGCTGTTGCTTGGAGCAGCCCGCAGGCCAGGCTTGACTTGTGAGAGTTTGGTCCACCAGGCTGTTGCTTGGAGCGGTCCGCAGGCCCACATACCCACCACAGCCCGGCTGATCCGGAACTTCTCTTAGAAAACAGTCCAGTCTTGAAGATGTCCACGGTTGTTCCGGCAATATTTCTTATAGTCGCTGGGAGGACTATAATATAAGTCGGAGGACGACGTCGCTGGTAAGACATCTAATATAAAACTGTCACTCACTCTGGTCCACGTCCTCACCGTGTCAGCCGTGCCAGGCTGAGGACATAACTGGCCGACCCCTCACAGTGTTCATGAGAGAACTGGATAAGCACCTCCAAAGGATACCTGATCAACCAGGCTGTGACTCATACGTCAGGCTGCGAGCAGCAGCGTCCAACAGCCTGGTTGATCAGTCCAGCAACCAGGAGGCCTGGTCGACGACCGGGCCGCGGGGACACTAAGCCCCGGAAGCACCTCAAGGTAGCCTCAAGGTAGGTTCACGACACGGCTGTGATCCGTAGCTTGCGTGTCAACATCCACACCCACTCCACTACACACTGATGCTGGTTCAATAATGCTTGAGGTGCCTCGTCCAGATGAAGATAGCATCCTGCTGGCGGAGTGGCAAATGCCAGATACGACAGAGACAAACAGCATGTGGGGTTCGATAATGACGAGCAGGCCCACCGTGTGGATGAGTATCTTGAGGTTATCTTGAGATGATTTCGGGGCTTTTAGTGTCCCCGCGGCCCGGTCTTCGACCAGGCCGCTACCCCCAGGAAGCAGCCCGTGTCAGCTGACTAACTCCCAGGTACCTATTTACTGCTAGGTAACAGGGGCATTCAGGGTGAAAGAAACTTTGCCCATTTGTTTCTGCCTCGTGCGGGAATCGAACCCGCGCCACAGAATTACGAGTCCTGCGCGCTATCCACCAGGCTACGAGGCCCCCATCTGTCGTCGTGATGAAGCTATTATGCCGCACTGGCGTCGGGCGCCCACGTCAACCACTGAGACTGTTGACCAAGTGTGACTAAGACCGAGGGAGCCGGTCGGCCGAGCGGACAGCACGCTGGACTTGTGATCCTGTGGTCCTGGGTTCGATCCCAGGTGCCGGGGAGAAGCAATGGGCAGAGTTTCTTTCACCCTATGCCCCTGTTACCTAGCAGTAAAATAGGTACCTGGGTGTTAGTCAGCTGTCACGGGCTGCTTCCTGGGGGTGGAGGCCTGGTCGAGGACCGGGCCGCGGGGACACTAAAGCCCCGAAATCATCTCAAGATAACCTCAAGAAGAAGATGATAATTATAAAATCATGAAGTTCTGTCCGCGGACAGAACACTGGACGAGTGATCCTGTGGTCCCGGGTTCGATCCCGGGCGCCGGCGAGTGTAACACCGATGACCCCCCCCCCCCCCCTAGAGTTCACACCCAAGGAAGCCTTCTCCAAGAGGTCAGCCCAGATGACCTCTGGATCATCTTGTATGTTGATTAAAAAATTCCTGGGTTAGTCTTAGTCAGCTAGTTTCAAGTATGTAATATTTCATGATACTCTTGATACTTGATACATGATATTCATGATACTTCATGATACTCTTGTCAAACATTGCAATGAAATTAGACTCCAGATTCTTATGTGTAAACATCCTTGGATCTCTCCCTTTTAGCCCAGGTCAAAGGTCAGTCACACACGTAATTAATAACTCCTCTCTTGAACAGTGTATGGTGAATGTCAAACAAGCTTAATGAAAATTCTTGAGTGTTTGTGCACGTGTGGCCCGACCTCTTTCGATCTAGGTAGCAACAGCAAATCTCCCCCTACCCCCCTATTTTAGGGTGTATATATTGGCCCTGTAGAGACTTAGAGACAGAGTGCCGGACACCAGGGTCATGAGTGGGTCTGTGAGAACATCGCACAGCCAGGGAGGGACAGAGTGAATCCACCGGAGGGAGAGACAGATGTCTTAAGGTAAAGTGTGATCTCTGAGGGTCTTGTTCCATGTCTAAATGTCTTAACTATTGGCCAGTTATCTTGAGGTTATCTTGAGATGATTTCGGGGCTTTAGTGTCCCCGCGGCCCGGTCCTCGGCCAGGCCTCCACCCCCAGGAAGCAGCCCGTGACAGCTGACTAACACCCAGGTACTTATTTTACTGCTAGGTAACAGGGACATAGGGTGAAAGAAACTCTGCCCATTGTTTCTCGCCGGCGCCTGGGATCGAACCCAGAACCACAGGATCACAAGTCTAGCGTGCTGTCCGCTCGGCCGACCGGCTCCCAGTGTCAGAGTAAGATTTATAGTGGTGATTAGCATAATTTTGTTCTCAATAAACTCATTTGTTAAATTTCCCGTCTGTGTCAATTGTTGAATCCTCTTAGCCTTTTGGATATAGTGGCTGACAACCATCCCATAATTAATGACAGTTATAGAAAGTTCTCTCCAAGTCAAGCAATGTTTCTTGCCTCGTTGCTTGATATAGTCTCAATGGTCAAGGCAGATGGTGGCAGCGTTTTTTAATCCTGTGTAGCATTTCCTTGTTGGCAGTGTACCTTTGGTTCCGGTGTAACCCGCCAAACACACACCGAAACTACGACGTTAGTACAACGTTCGAACAAGTTTTAACACCTCCTAACCAGTTATAACAACCAATATAGCAAGTTGTAACAACGTTCTAATACGTCATAAACACGTTAAGCCAAGATGTAACAACTTTATTACAAGTTGTAACAAGCGGAAAATAGAGACAGTTTCGGTTTGTGTTTCCAGGGAACCATCATATGTCAGCTCAGTATATTAGTGTTACATATATTAGTCTTACATATATTATTTAGTCATATTTATAGTGGTGTTACACGAGAAACGATGGCCAGATGTCCTGATGCCCCCTGTTACCTATCAGTAAATAGGTACCTGGGAGTTAGTCAGCTGCTACGGGCTGCTTCCTGAGGGATGTGTAACAAAAAGGAGGCCTGGTCGAGGACCGGGCCGCGGGGACGCTAAACCCCGAAATCATCGCAAGGTACCGTAGCCAGCCGCTAGAGCGCGCCCGCAAAAGCCCACGCGCGCCCGCAATAAACGAACCCACGGCACTCCACGTGTGGCCGCCTTAAAGATCATACCATTATAAAACGACGTATTGCACAGAACAGGTACGAAACGTGCCCAACTGTTAATACAGCGATGTGCTCCTCGGGCCAGGGGGGGCAGATTCACGAAGCAGTTACGCAAGCAGTTACGAACCTGGGGCCAGATTCACGAAGCAGTTACGAACCTGGGGCCAGATTTACGAAGCAGTTACGCAAGCACTTACGAACCTGGGAGCCAGATTCACGAAGCAGTTACGCAAGCACTTACGAACCTGGGAGCCAGATTCACGAAGCAGTTACGCAAGCACTTACGAACCTGGGAGCCAGATTCACGAAGCAGTTACGCAAACACTTACGAACCTGGGAGCCAGATTCACGAAGCAGTTACGCAAGCACTTACGAACCTGGGGCCAGATTCACGAAGCAGTTACGCAAGCACTTACGAACCTGGGGCCAGATTCACGAAGCAGTTACGCAAGCACTTACGAACCTGGGGCCTGATTCGCGAAGCAGTTACGCAAGCACTTACGAACCTGGGGCCTGATTCGCGAAGCAGTTACGCAAGCACTTATGAACCTGGGGCCAGATTCACGAAGCAGTTATGCAAGCACTTACGAACCTGGGGCCCTGATTCACGAAGCAGTTACGCAAGCACTTGCGAACGTGTACATCTTTCCTCAATCTTTGACGGCTTTGGTTTCATTTATTAAACAGTTTACAAGCATGAAAACTTGCCAATCAACTGTTGTTATTGTTATAAACAGCCTCCTGGTGCTTCGGAGCTCATTAACTGTTTAATAATTGTAAACAAAGCCGCCAAAGATTGAGAAAAGATGTACAGGTTCGCAAGTGCTTGCGTAACTGCTTCGTGAACCTGGCCCCAGATTCGTAAGTGCTTGCGTAACTGCTTCGTGAACCTGGCCCCAGATTCGTAAATGCTTGCGTAACTGCTTCGTGAACCTGGCCCCAGATTCGTAAGTGCTTGCGTAACTGCTTCGTGAACCAGGCCCCAGATTCGTAAGTGCTTGCGTAACTGCTTCGTGAACCTGGCCCCAGATTCGTAAGTGCTTGCGTAACTGCTTCGTGAACCTGACCCTTGGTGCTGGCGCGGGTATTCAACAGCATGTGTCCTCAAGCTCAGACTATAACACTACCTTCAATAATACATGCCCATTACGGCCGACTATGTATACTGATGAGCAAGAATACATTAGTGACAAGTACCGTTACGGTGAGTGACAGCTCACACAACACAGCATCTTAAGGAGGGGGAGGGGGGGGGGTAGTGCCAAGGAGGGAGGGAGGAGGGGTAGTGCCAAGGAGGGAGGGAGGGGGGGTAGTGCCAAGGAGGAGAGAGGGGGGGTAGTGCCAGGGATGGGGAGCTCAAGACTAGGGGGGGAGCGAGGAGGGGGGGGTGGAAGGGGAGAGGGGGAGGGGGTGTGGAGGGGAGGGGGGGGGAGGAGGTCTAGTTGTAACCATTACTCAACTTTTAACAAGTGGTAACAAGGTATGGAAATAAATGTAAGCCTTAAATCTTATACACTCACTGAAAGTATATTATAATCTTTCTGTAAGTTCTAACGAAGTCGTTTACAATCGGTGAAATATGTCGAGGACAATTTAATATTATTTTCAACCACAGACGTGGCCAGACATTTACAATGCTAACCAGCATATATCCATTTTCTTCTGTCCTCCATGGACAGGGTGAGAGATCTGTTAAACATATAGTTCAGGGTTGACCAATCAACCACAAAAGGTGATTGTAGTGCTTTTAAAATGCTAGGCTAACCTACATACGTAAATACATAGATACACAGAGTTACATCTGCCCTACATAAAGTGTTCGGTGTGTTTTTTACAATGTCATTAATGGTCGAGGGCAATAGAGAGAGGAGGAGCAACAAGACTTAAGCGATGGGATCTTATCTGCGGCACAGATAAGATCCCCTCACTTTGCAAGCTGGAGTTGAGGTTAGGTTAGGTTAGGTTATACTTAGGTTAGGTTAGGTTAGGTTAGGTTATACTTAGGTTAGGTTAGGTTAGGTTAGGTTATACTTAGGTTAGGTTAGGTTAGGTTAGGTTATACTTAGGTTAGGTTAGGTTAGGTTATACTTAGGTTAGGTTAGGTTAGGTTATACTTAGGTTAGGTTAGGTTAGGTTATACTTAGGTTAGGTTAGGTTAGGTTATACTTAGGTTAGGTTAGGTTAGGTTATACTTAGGTTAGGTTAGGTTATACTTAGGAGGTTAGGTTAGGTTAGGTTATACTTAGGTCAGGTTAGGTTAGGTTAGGTACTTAGGTTAGGTTATACTTAGGTTAGGTTAGGTTATACTTAGGTTAGGTTAGGTTATACTTAGGTTAGGTTAGGTTATACTTAGGTTAGGTTAGGTTATACTTAGGTTAGGTTAGGTTATACTTAGGTTAGGTTAGGTGTATACTTCACCTGTGGCCTACCACAGCTGGTGGTGCTGGTATCATCCCCCCAGCAGCTGGGGGGACCACACTGTAGCCCCCATCAAGAGCTGTGTTTACAGCCCACACAAGCAAGACTATATCACGCCTACCTCATCAATACAAGCGCTCAACTTGCTGTGAATAGCAGGCGCAGTCTCTCACCTCAACACTACGCTCTTTATGGGGCCTACCTCTCAACCCTCCTTCCCACCTTCTTCCACCCACAGGGACCACAGCACCCACAGGGACCACAGCACCCACAGTGACCACAGCACCCACAGGGACCACAGCACCACAGGGACCACAGCACCCACAGGGACCACAGCACCCACAGGGACCACAACACCACAGGGACCACAGCACCCACAGGGACCACAACACCCACAGGGACCACAGCACCCACAGGGACCACAGCACCCACAGGGACCACAACACCACAGGGACCACAGCACCCACAGGGACCACAACACCCACAGGGACCACAGCACCCACAGGGACCACAACACCCACAGGGACCACAACACCCACTGCACCCACAGGGACCACAGCACCCACAGGGACCACAGCACCCACAGGGACCACAGCACCCACAAGGACCACAACACCCACAGGGACCACAGCACCCACAGGGACCACAGCACCCACAGGGACCACAGCACCCACAGGGACCACAGCCACACACTACAGGGACCACAGCCACACACTACAGGGACCACAGCCACACACCACAGGGACCACAGCCACACACTACAGGGACCACAGCCACACACCACAGGGACCACAGCCACACACCACAGGGACCACAGCACCACACTACAGGGACCACAGCACCCACAGGGACCACAGCACCACAGGGACCACAGCACCCACAGAGACCACAACACCACAGGGACCACAGCACCCACAGGGACCACAGCACCCACAGGGACCACAGCACCCACAGGAAACACAGCACCCACAGGGACCACAGCACCCACAGGGACCACAACACCACAGGGACCACAGCACCCACAGGGACCACAGCACCCACAGCGACCACAGCACCACAGGGACCACAGCACCCACAGGGACCACAACACCACAACACCCACAGGGACCACAGCACCACAGGGACCACAGCACCCACAGGGACCACAGCACCACAGGGACCACAGCACCCACAGGGACCACAGCACCCACAGGGACCACAGCACCCACAGGGACCATAGCACCCACAGGGACCACAGCACCCACAGGGACCACAGCACCCACAGGGACCACAGCACCCACAGGGACCATAGCACCCACAGGGACCACAGCACCCACAGGGACCACAGCACCCACAGGGACCACAGCACCCACAGGGACCACAGCACCCACAGGGACCACAGCACCCACAGGGACCACAACACCACAGGGACCACAGCACCCACAGGGACCACAGCACCCACAGGGACCACAGCACCCACAGGGACCACAGCACCCATAGGGACCACAACACCCAGAGGGACCACAGCACCCACAGGGACCACAGCACCCACAGGGACCACAGCACCCACAGGGACCACAGCACCTACAGTGACCCCAGCACCCACAGGGACCACAACACCCACACACACTACAGGGACCACAACACCCACAGGGACCACAGCACCCACAGGGACCACAGCACCCATAGGGACCACAACACCCACAGGGACCACAGCACCCACAGGGACCACAGCACCCACAGGGACCACAGCACCCACAGGGACCACAGCACCTACAGTGACCCCAGCACCCACAGGGACCACAACACCCACAGGGACCACAACACCCACAGGGACCACAGCACCCACAGGGACCACAGCACCCACAGGGACCACAACACCCACAGGGACCACAGCACCCACAGGGACCACAACACCCACACACACTACAGGGACCACAACACCCACAGGGACCACAACACCCACACACACTACAGGGACCACAACACCCACACACACTACAGGGACCACAACACCCACACACACTACAGGGACCACAACACCCACACACACACTACAGGGACCACAACACCCACAGGGACCACAGCACCCACAGGGACCACAGCACCCACAGGGACCACAGCACCACACTACAGGGACCACAGCACCACAGGGACCACAGCACCCACACACACCCACAGGGACCACAACACCCACAGGGACCACAGCACCCACAGGGACCACAGCACCCACAGGGACCACAGCACCCACAGGGACCACAGCACCCACAGGGACCACAGCACCCACAGGGACCAGAGCACCAACAGGGACCACAGCACCACAGGGACCACAGCACCCACAGGGACCACAGCACCCACAGGGACCATAGCACCCACAGGGACCACAGCACCACAGGGACCACAGCACCCACAGGGACCACAGCACCCACAGGGACCACAGCCACACACCACAGGGACCACAGCACCACAGGGACCACAGCACCACAGGGACCACAGCACCCACAGGGACCACAACACCCACAGGGACCACAACACCCACAGGGACCACAGCACCCACAGGGACCACAGCACCACAGGGACCACAGCACCACAGGGACCACAGCACCCACAGGGACCACAACACCCACAGGGACCACAACACCCACAGGGACCACAGCCACACACCACAGGGACCACAGCCACACACCACAGGGACCACAGCACCCACAGGGACCAGAGCACCACAGGGACCACAGCACCACAGGGACCACAGCACCCACAGGGACCACAACACCCACAGGGACCACAACACCCACAGGGACCACAGCACCCACAGGGACCACAGCACCCACAGGGACCACAGCACCCACAGGGACCACAGCACCCACAGGGACCGCAACACCCACAGGGACCACAGCACCCACAGGGACTACAGCACCCACAGGGACCACAGCACCCACAGGGACCGCAACACCCACAGGGACCACAGCACCCACAGGGACCACAGCACCCACAGTGACCACAGCACCCACAGGGACCACAGCACCCACAGTGACCACAGCACCCACAGGGACCACAACACCCACAGGGACCACAACACCCACTGCACCCACAGGGACCACAGCACCCACAGGGACCACAGCACCACAGGGACCACAACACCCACAGGGACCACAACACCCACTGCACCCACAGGGACCACAGCACCCACAGGGACCACAGCACCCACAGGGACCACAGCACCCACAAGGACCACAACACCCACAGGGACCCCTTCACAAAGTTTACTTTAAAAAGTCTGCGAACTATCAGTCCATTTAAGTCTACAGGTTGAGATCATTGTGAAAGTCTACCAAGTTTATATTACTCAATCAGTAGGGAGCCGGTCGGCCGAGTGGACAGCACGCTGGACTTGTGATCCTGTGGTCCCCGGTTCGATCCTAGGCGCCGGCGAGAAACAATGGGCAGAGTTTCTTTCACCCTATGCCCCTGTTACCTAGCAGTAAAATAGGTACCTGGGTGTTAGTCAGCTGTCACGGGCTGCTTCCTGGGGGTGGAGGCCTGGTCGAGGACCGGACCGCGGGGACACTAAAGCCCCGAAATCATCTCAAGATAACGTTATGCTAAAAAAATCCCCATCATACAGGATGGTTATTCATACAGAGGTATGCGATAAGTAGTCTACACTGGCAGACTCCGGGTGCATTATGAGGATATCATGAACACAAGAGTGAATAAGGTAGCAGTGATACTAAAAGTCCCCATCTCGCAGGATATTGAGAGAGCGCGCCAAGCCATTTCGACTATATAGCACTTGGAAGGGGTCAGGATAAGGATTTGGGATGGGACGGGGGAAAGGAATGGAGCCCAACCACTTGTGGACAGTCGGGGATTGAACGCCGACCTGCATGAAGCGAGACCGTCGTTCTACCGTCCTGCCCAAGTGGTTGGGGCAGGATATAGAGAGCGGCTGGTGATTTTTGGAAGAGAAGCTTCCACCATTTAATCGGGTGAAAGCATATTTATACATTAACTAAGTTAATAAACCCGGTCGCTGTAGCACTCTGAAACTGCTGGTAATATGAGTCGTCATTTTCGTGGTTTTTAACATGTTAACACACTAGGTTACTTTTAACATGTCAAGATACTGACATTATGTGAACCAACATTTGAGAATGCTACATAACCTGAGAGTTTGGGTGGCGATTAATGTGTTGTGCTTGTGTATGGTTCCTGCAAGCACAGTACATCAATGTTGCTGGCACCTGTGTACATCAATGTTGCTGGCACCTGTGTACATCAATGTTGCTGGCACCTGTGTACACCATTAGTGCTTGTGGTGTGTGGTTCCTGCAAGCACAGTACATCAATGTTGCTGGCACCTGTGTACATCAATGTTGCTGGCACCTGTGTACATCATTAGTGCTTGTGGTGTGTGGTTCCTGCAGGCACAGTACATCAATGTTGCTGGCACCTGTGTACATCAATGTTGCTGGCACCTGTGTACATCAATGTTATTGGCACCTGTGTACATCAATGTTGCTGGCACCTGTGTACATCAATGTTGCTGGCACCTGTGTACACCATTAGTGCTTGTGATGTGTGGTTCCTGCAGGCACAGTACATCAATGTTGCTGGCTGGTACATCAACATTGATGTACCGTTTGATCTAATGATGTACCAGCGGACATCATTAGATCAAACAGCCTCCTTCGCTCGCTTCTCACATTCCAGGTGAGAAATTTAAGAGTGAATTGGTCGTGGGTAATAGTGGTCATAAACTTAACATAGAGAAGTGTTTACAAGGTACACAAGTTGCAAACTATTGCTTACAAAGTGACAAATGTAAAGCCTATGGGCTAAGCAACCCGTTCTCGCACTTTCTTACAGTCAATATTGACTTATTAAATACGTGCATATGTGACATACTAATTTATTGTGAATATTTTAGTTTACCTTGAAAAGCTTCATAGAAAACACCGACCTTACCTAACCTTCTTAGTATGTTAAGATAAGCATCTTATTGCTTCGTAATTACAATTATTACTTAACCTATACCTATAATAGGTTAAGTAATAATTGTCATTACGAAGCAATAAGATGCTTATCTTAACATACTAAGAAGGTTAGGTAAGGTCGGTGTTTTCTATGAAGCTTTTCAAGGTAAACTAGTATGTTTAGTATGTCACATATGCATGTATTTAATAAGTCAATATTGACTATACAAAAGTGCGAGAACGGGTTGGGGCTAAGATCCACATTAAAATCTAGGGTACCTATTGACCAGAAGTATTCAGTAAAGATGTCTTTAGTAAAGATGTGTATGCTGTTTTTCTACTATGGGAAGATTCGATTGTGTTTTGTACCCTGTATTATGTTTCAGGTCCTCATTTTTGCCGTACCTGAGTACCTGAAATTGATCACTGTTAAACAGCATGATATTTTCTGCTGCCCAATCGAAAACTTTGTTGACATCTGCTTGTAGTTTTTCAATGTCTTCAGCTGAGGTAATTTTCATGCTGATTTTTGTGTCATCTGCGAAGGATGACACGAAGCTGTGACGTGTATTTTTGTCTATATCAGATATGAGAATAAGGAACAGTGAGGTGATTGACATACCTACTTGATACCTGCTTGATATTTGGAAATTGGAATTAAGGTAGAAATAAACCTGATAATTCTAATATGTAAACCGCCAGATACAACGATTGAGGAATTCACAGAGCAGATACCTACCTTGAGGCTACCTTGAGGTGCTTCCGGGGCTTAGTGTCCCCGCGGCCCGGTCGTCGACCAGGCCTCCTGGTTGCTGGACTGATCAACCAGGCTGTTAGACGCGGCTGCTCGCAGCCTGACGTATGAGTCACAGCCTGGTTGATCAGGTATCCTAAGGTTGATCAGATGCACAAAATAGAGAACATACTTGACAACCTAGCAAACCCAGCTCCAGATATTATCTTTCTTGGAGATTTCAATGTACCGAGTCTAAGATGGAGAACGGCAAACACAAATATCATAGCAGGGAATGACCCGGGAAATAACCAACCACAGGTTAGAGAACTTTTGAGATTCTGTGACAAATTCTCGCTCAATCAACAGATTACAGAACCAACTAGGAACGAAAACACACTAGACTTGTTATTCACAAACAATGATGAACTAATCAGAGACATTACAATCTCAGATACTTCATACTCAGACCATAAGCTCATTGAAGTGCGAACTAGTATAAATGACGGTAGTAGGTCTAAGAGACCCAACAAGGGAATACAGAGAACATATACGGCACGCATAGACGAGATAAAGCACCTAAATTATTGGGATCGTCTCAAAGCTCTCCAAATGTACTCACAAGAAAGGAGACGAGAGAGATACCAAATAATATACACGTGGAAAATACTGGAGGGACAGGTCCCAAATCTACACAGTAAAATAACAACGTACTGGAGTGAACGATATGGAAGAAAATGCAGAATAGAACCAGTGAAGAGCAGAGGTGCCATAGGCACAATCAGAGAACACTGTATAAACATCAGAGGTCCAGTGAAGAGCAGAGGTGCCATAGGCACAATCAGAGAACACTGTATAAACATCAGAGGTCCGCGGTTGTTCAACGTCCTCCCAGCGAGCATAAGAAATATTGCCGGAACAACCATGGACATTTTCAAGAGAAATCCAGATAGTTTTCTTTCAAGAAGTGCCGGACTAACCGGGCTATGGCAACAGGGTATGTGGGCCTGCGGGCTGCTCCAAGCAACAGCCTGGTGGACCAAACTCTCACAAGTCAAGCCTGGCCTGCGGGCCGCTCCAAGCAGCAGCCTAGTGGACCAAACTCTCTCAAGTCAAGCCTGGCCTGCGGGCCGCTCCAAGCAACAGCCTGGTGGACCAAACTCTCACAAGTTGGGGAAGTAGAACAACTCCCAGAACCCCATCAAGCAGGCATGACCATTCAAGACTATAATCACTCAAGCCATATACTCTAATGTATACTAATATGCCTCTCCACAGCCCCCCCCACACACACACACACACCACCGTCCGGAGACCAGTTCTCTCGTCTCACGAAACTCGTTTCACCTAACCCCGCAGCTGGATACCCCCCCCCTCCCCCAATCCTCTATCCAGCTGGACCAACCAGGTGGTGGAGAGGGTTAGGGGGATAGTTTGGGACCAGACTACAATTACGACTACCATTCGTACGACACGCTGCTCGTGTCTGGTAATTCACGACTACCATTCAGGTAATAGGAACACGACTGTTGCTGTGGTTGAACAATAGTTAACCCGGTACAAGTAACGGTGAACGAAGCTGAGGCCGGGATGAACAAGAACACAGCCTGGAGAACATTACCAGACCGCGACGGGGCCTGTCTTGAACACCTGGAGAACTCCAGGTGTTCTCCCAGCCTGAAGATCACTTGATGGAGGCTAACTCCATACACAGTTTCAAATCTAGATATGATAAGAGCCCAGTAGTCTCAGGAACCTGTACACCTGTTGATTGACGGTTGAGAGGCGGGACCAAAGAGCCAGAGCTCAACAAGCACAACTACTTGTATGGTAATTCAGGCCAGTAAACTACAAGGTTTACACAGCAGGTTTTCACGCCTTAGGCTGAAATGAAGACGAGTCCAGACGTTGACACAATCTTGACAGACATGACACTAATAAGAATAGAACACAGTGTTGACTTCACAGCGTTTGACTTCTTGACTTCACAGCGTTTGACTTCTTGACTTCACAGCGTTTGACTTCTTGACTTCACAGTGTTTGACTTCTTGACATCACAGCGTTTGACTTCTTGACATCACAGCGTTTGACTTCTTGACATCACAGCGTTTGACTTCTTGACATCACAGCGTTTGACTTCTTGACATCACAGCGTTTGACTTCTTGACTTCACAGCGTTTGACTTCTTGACTTCACAGCGTTTGACTTCTTGACTTCACAGCGTTTGACTTCTTGACTTCACAGTGTTTGACTTCTTGACATCACAGCGTTTGACTTCTTGACATCACAGCGTTTGACTTCTTGACATCACAGCGTTTGACTTCTTGACATCACAGCGTTTGACTTCTTGACATCACAGCGTTTGACTTCTTGACATCACAGCGTTTGACTTCTTGACATCACAGCGTTTGACTTCTTGACATCACAGCGTTTGACTTCTTGACATCACAGCGTTTGACTTCTTGACATCACAGCGTTTGACTTCTTGACATCACAGCGTTTGACTTCTTGACTTCACAGCGTTTGACTTCTTGTATACGACCTTGAATTTGTTGGCGGCGACTATCACACTTTCACCTGTGTTCCTGTTGACCCCTGGAGCAGGGTACCAGTTCTGTACCTTTGACACCGTTGACCCCTGGAGCAGGGTACCAGTTCTGTACCTTTGACACCGTTGACCCTTGGAGCAGGGTACCAGTTCTGTACCTTTGACACCGTTGACCCCTGGAGCAGGGTACCAGTTCTGTACCTTTGACACCGTTGACCCCTGGAGCAGGGTACCAGTTCTGTACCTTTGACACCGTTGACCCTTGGAGCAGGGTACCAGTTCTCTACCTTTGACACCGTTGACCCCTGGAGCAGGGTACCAGTTCTGTACCTTTGACACCGTTGACCCGTGGAGCAGGGTACCAGTTCTGTACCTTTGACACAGTTGACCCGTGGAGCAGGGTACCAGTTCTGTACCTTTGACACCGTTGACCCTTGGAGCAAGGTACCAGTTCTGTACCTTTGACACCGTTGACCCTTGGAGCAGGGTACCAGTTCTGTACCTTTGACACCGTTGACCCTTGGAGCAAGGTACCAGTTCTGTACCTTTGACACCGTTGACCCTTGGAGCAGGGTACCAGTTCTGTACCTTTGACACCGTTGACCCTTGGAGCAGGGTACCAGTTCTGTACCTTTGACACCGTTGACCCCTGGAGCAGGGTACCAGTTCTGTACCTTTGACACCGTTGACCCCTTGGAGCAGGGTACCAGTTCTGTACCTTTGACACCGTTGACCCCTGGAGCAGGGTACCAGTTCTGTACCTTTGACGCCGTTGACCCCTTGGAGCAGGGTACCAATTCTGTACCTTTGACACATTTGTCTTCCAGCTACAACCTGTGTCCTTCTACCATACATTTTCCCCTCAATTAAAAGAGCCTTCCCTTGCCCACTTCGTCTATTATACTCAGTATCATGTATGTAGTGATCATATCTCTTATGTTCCTTCTATCTCCAGTAGGGATGAGAGGTTGAGTTCTCTTAATGCCAATCTTGTTGCTTACCCTGACAACATTAGTCGTGTTGCTATGTTGCAAACATCTGTACTTTTAACAAACTACAACAGCCAGAGCAGTAACAGCAGTAGCAGGAGCAGTAACAGCAGCAGCAGCAGCAGGAGGAACACTGAACATCAAGAAAGTCAACAAACATTAGCGCCCAGGTGGAGGGAGGGTGTGTGTGTGCAACCCGTTCTCGCAAATTCGTAAAGTCAATATTGACTTATTAACTACGTGCATAGGTGATATACTAAACATAATAGATACCCCTTAAAAAGATTCATAGAAAACACCGACCTTACCTAACCTTGTTAGTATCTTAAGATAAGCATCTTATTGCTTCGTAATTACAATTATTACTTAACCAATACCTATTATAGGTTAGGTAATAATTGTAATTACGAAGCAATAAGATGCTTATCTTAAGATACTAACAAGGTTAGGTAAGGTCGGTGTTTTCTATGAATCTTTTTATGGGTATCTATTATGTTAAGTATGTCACCTATGCACATATTTAATAAGTCAATATTGACTTATTAAATTTGCGAGAACGGGTTGGTGTGTGTGTGTGTGTGTGTGTGTGTGTGTGTGTGTGTGTGTGTGTGCGTGTGTGTGTGTGTGTGTGTGTGTGTGTGTGTGTGTGTGTGTGTACACAAGAGCCAGGCCCTGGAGTGTACCAAACAGGTTGTAAACAAGACAGGAGCCAGTAAGGCGACTCCATCACCATCACTGGACAAGAAGCAGTGTGTGTGTGTGTGTGTGTGTGTGTGTACAAGAGCCAGGCCCTGGAGTGTACCAAACAGGTTGTAAACAAGACAGGAGCCAGTAAGGCGACTCCATCACCATCACTGGACAAGAAGCACAAGAGCCAGGCCCTGGAGTGTACCAAACAGGTTGTAAACAAGACAGGAGCCAGTAAGGCGACTCCATCACCATCACTGGACAAGAAGCAGTGTGTGTGTGTGTGTGTGTGTGTGTGTGTGTGTGTGTGTGTGTGTGTGTGTGTGTGTGTGTGTGTGTGTGTGTGTGTGTGTGTGTGTGACAATAAGTCCATCCTGGTGCTAAGGGTCCAGGTATGGTCACACTGCCTCACCTCAGAGGTTTACTATTGCAGCGCTGCTAAACTGTTCTCATTATCCATTTAGATAAGTTCTTGTAAGAAGTGGTGGACTAACCGGGTTGTGGTGGATGTGTGTGGGCCTGTGGGTTGTTCCAAGCAACAGCCTGGTGGACCAAACTCTCACAAGTCAAGCCTGGCCTGCGGGCCGCTCCAAGCAACAGCCTGGTGGACCAAACTCTCACAAGTCAAGCTCCAAGCAACAGCCTGGTGGACCAAACTCTCACAAGTCAAGCCTGGCCTCGGGCCGCTCCAAGCAACAGCCTGGTGGACCAAACTCTCACAAGTCAAGCCTGGCCTGCGGGCCGCTCCAAGCAACAGCCTGGTGGACCAAACTCTCACAAGTCAAGCCTGGCCTGTGGGCCGCTCCAAGCAACAGCCTGGTGGACCAAACTCTCACAAGTCAAGCCTGGCCTCGGGCCGCTCCAAGCAACAGCCTGGTGGACCAAACTCTCACAAGTCAAGCCTGGCCTCGGGCCGCTCCAAGCAACAGCCTGGTGGACCAAACTCTCACAAGTCAAGCCTGGCCTCGGGCCGCTCCAAGCAACAGCCTGGTGGACCAAACACTCAAGTCAAGCCTGGCCTCGGGCCGCTCCAAGCCACAGCCTGGTGGACCAAACTTTCACAAGTCAAGCCTGGCCTGCGGGCCGCTCCAAGCAACAGCCTGGTGGATCAAACTCTCACAAGTCAAGCCTGGCCTGCGGGCCGCTCCAAGTAACAGCCTGGTGGACCAAACTCTCACAAGTCAAGCCTGGCCTGCGGGCCGCTCCAAGCAACAGCCTGGTGGACCAAACTCTCACAAGTCAAGCCTGGCCTCGGGCCGCTCCAAGCAACAGCCTGGTGGACCAACTCTCACAAGTCAAGCCTGCGGGCCGCTCCAAGTAACAGCCTGGTGGACCAAACTCTCACAAGTCAAGCCTGGCCTCGGGCCGGGCTTGGTGAGTAGAAGAACTCCCAGAACTCTTTCCCAGGAGTCCACTACGGGCTCACCATAGCCCGTGCTACTTGCCCCGCTCCTGTGTCAGGTAAGTCCACTACGGGCTCACCATAGCCCGTGCTACATAAGTCCACTACGGGCCACCATAGCCCGTGCTACTTGCCCCGCTCCTGTGTCAGGTAAGTCCACTACGGGCTCACCATAGCCGGTGCTACTTGGAACTTTGTGTTCCCAGTAGCTGACTCTAAAAACAACAACTCTCCATGTATGTTCCAGCCCGAAGGATCTCAAAGCTGCTCTGGAAACCCCAGCAAAAACCAGTCCAGTTCTTCATTGAAACCCTCCTTTGGGGGGTAGAAATAACCTAAGCTACTCTATCCCTTTGAGATGTATTTCTTTCTCGTCTCAATAAACATACTTGAAAGCTTCCACTGATGTTCCAGCGACACTTACCAGGATCATACCTCTAGAAGGTTTCGCGAGTTCTGCCTCATATTGGAGAACTGTCAATGAACCGTTGCAACAAGACCATGACATTTGCTTGACCCAGTGAGGTCTGTAGTCGTAAATATCTTAAGAGCCTCTTCGTTTGGACTTTAAGAACATACTGGTCATTCACCAACTTATGCAGGAGAACAGCAGCTCGCGGCCTGTTTAACATCACTGCACCAAGATAACCTCTCCACAGCAGCTCGCGGCCTGTTTAACATCACTGCACCAAGATAACCTCTCCACAGCAGCTCGCGGCCTGTTTAACATCACTGTACCAAGATAACTTCTCCACAGCAGCTCGCGGCCTGTTTAACATCACTGCACCAAGATAACCTCTCCACAGCAGCTCGCGGCCTGTTTAACATCACTGCACCAAGATAACCTCTCCACATGACTACACGTGCAGCATGATAGCAGAGTGGACAGCACTTCGGATTCCTAGTCCTGAGGGTTCGATCCCCGGTGGAAACAAATGGGACAGTGTCTTTCACCCTGATGTGCTTGTTCGCTTAGCAGTAAATAGGTACCTGGGAGTTAGACAGCTGCTACGGGCTGCTTCCTGGGGGTGTGTAACAAAAAGGAGGCCTGGTCGAGGACCGGGCCGCGGGGACGCCAAGCCCCGAAATCATCTCAAGATAACTTCAACGCACACACACACACACACACATTATATATATATATATATATATATATATATATATATATATATATATATATATATATATATATATATATATTTTATTAAATATGACCGAAAAAGTAAGATTAATAATTCTAACACGAATTTTCTCAATCTTTCGTACATTATGCTTCACTGTTGGAGGTAAATCAAAAATCACTTCTCCAAATTCATTTTTATTTCTAGTCTGACGCGACACGGGCGCGTTTCGTAAAACTTATTACATTTTCAAAGACTTCACAAATACACAACTGATTAGAACTTGCGTTTCCCTGATTTTATATCTACATTTGAGTGAGGTGGGAAGGGTGATGTGGCATTACATTTGAGTGAGGTGGGAAGGATGATGTGGCATTAGAGGATATTAATAGGGTATTAAAAGTATCAACACAAGACAGAACACGAAACAATGGATATTGAATAGAAGTGTTTGTAGAAAGCCTATTGGTCCATATTTCTTGATGCTTCTATATTGGAGCGGAGTCTTGAGGTGGGTAGAATATAGTTGTGCAATAATTGGCTGTTGATTGCTGGTGTTGACTTCTTGATGTGTAGTGCCTCGCAAACGTCAAGCCGCCTGCTATCGCTGTATCTATCGATGATTTCTGTGTTGTTTACTAGGATTTCTCTGGCGATGGTTTGGTTATGGGAAGAGATTATATGTTCCTTAATGGAGCCCTGTTGTTTATGCATCGTTAAACGCCTAGAAAGAGATGTTGTTGTCTTGCCTATATACTGGGTTTTTTGGAGCTTACAGTCCCCAAGTGGGCATTTGAAGGCATAGACGACGTTAGTCTCTTTTAAAGCGTTCTGTTTCGTGTCTGGAGAGTTTCTCATGAGTAGGCTGGCCGTTTTTCTGGTTTTATAGTAAATCGTCAGTTGTATCCTCTGATTTTTGTCTGTAGGGATAACGTTTCTATTAACAATATCTTTCAGGACCCTTTCCTCTGTTTTATGAGCTGTGGAAAAGAAGTTCCTGTAAAATAGTCTAATAGGGGGTATAGGTGTTGTGTTAGTTGTCTCTTCGGAGGTTGCATGGCTTTTCACTTTCCTTCTTATGATGTCTTCGATGAAACCATTGGAGAAGCCGTTATTGACTAGAACCTGCCTTACCCTACAGAGTTCTTCGTCGACTTGCTTCCATTCTGAGCTGTGGCTGAGAGCACGGTCGACGTATGCGTTAACAACACTCCTCTTGTACCTGTCAGGGCAGTCGCTGTTGGCATTTAGGCACATTCCTATGTTTGTTTCCTTTGTGTAGACTGCAGTGTGGAAACCTCCGCCCTTTTCCATGACTGTTACATCTAGAAAAGGCAGCTTCCCATCCTTTTCCGTCTCGTAAGTGAAACGCAGCACGGAACTCTGCTCAAATGCCTCCTTCAGCTCCTGCAGATGTCTGACATCAGGTACCTGTGTAAAAATGTCGTCAACATACCTGCAGTATATGGCCGGTTTCAAGTTCATGTCGACTAAGACTTTTTGCTCGATGGTACCCATGTAGAAGTTTGCAAACAGGACACCTAGGGGAGAACCCATAGCGACCCCATCTACTTGCTTATACATATGCCCATCCGGGCTCAAGAAGGGTGCCTCTTTAGTACAAGCTTGGAGTAGTTTCCTCAGAATACTTTCTGGCATGTCAAGAGGAGTACAGGCTGGATCACGATACACTCTGTCGGCTATCATTCCGATTGTCTCGTCCACAGGTACGTTGGTAAACAGCGATTCTACGTCCAACGAGGCTCTTATCCCTGTGGCCCGTGCGCCCCGCAGTAAGTCCACAAATTCCTTTGGAGACTTCAGGCTGAAGGCGCAAGGAACATAAGGAGTCAGCAGGCCGTTGAGTCGCTTTGCCAATCTGTACGTGGGTGTGGGTATCTGGCTAATGATTGGCCGAAGTGGGTTTCCAGGCTTGTGCGTCTTGACATTTCCATACGCATATCCAGGTTTTATATATATATATATATATATATATATATATATATATATATATATATATATATATATATATATATATATATATATATATGTCGTACCTAGTAGCCAGAACTCACTTTTTGGCCTACTATGCAAGGTCCGATTTGCCTAATAAGCCAAGTTTTCCTGAATTAATAAATTTTTTCTATTTTCTTTCTTATGAAATGATAAAGCTACCCATTTCATTATGTATGAGGTCAATTTTTTTATTGGAGTTAAAATTAACGTAGATATATGACCGAACCTAACCAACCCTACCTAACCTAACCTAACCTATCTTTATAGGTCAGGTTTGGTTAGGTAGCCGAAAAAGTTAGGTTAGGTTAGGTTAGGTAGTCGAAAAACAATTAATTCATGAAAACTTGGCTTATTAGGCAAAACGGGCCTTAAATAGTAGGCTGAGAAGTGCGTTCTGGCTACTAGGTACGACATATATATATATATATATATATATATATATATATATATATATATATATATATATATATATATATATATATATATATATATATATACATACACATGCAATAATTATCACAAAAACACTGATCCAAGTATGCAGAATAGCCACATGTGAAAAATAGAGAATCTTTAACGCGTTTTCGGCTAATTCGCCTTCATCAGAGCAAACTAGAATGAATGCTTCATTCAGTCGTTCAGCATTCTCTATTTTTCACATGTAGTTTTCCTGCATACCTATATATGTATATGTTATCTTAAAGGTCAAGTGGTTATTGGCCTATAATGACACGGCCAAGGAAGCCCATCTCAATGGAAGAAACTTTCCACTACATCAACCAATGCCTCGAGATGCAGTGTGTCGATAAAATTTAAAGAACACTGGAATTGACGTTATATATGTATTAATCTCCATTGGTTAGATGGGTTCCTTTCGTTTACCTCTCCATGATTCCCAAGGATTAACGTCAACAGCCTAGTTAATCAGGTACCTGGGGCCTGATTCACGAAGCAGTTACGCAAGCACTTGCGAACCTGTGGCATCTTTCTCAATCTTTGGCGGCTTTGTTTACAATTATTAAACAGTTAATGAGCTCGGAAGCACCAGGAGGCTGTTTATAACAATAACAACAGTTGATTGGCAAGTTTTCATGCTTGTAAACTGTTTAATAAATGTAACCAAAGCCGTCAAAGATTGAGGAAAGATGTACACGTTCGTAAGTGCTTGCGTAACTGCTTCGTGAATCTGGCCCCTTGACTGTACCTGGACGAGGTTCTCAGAGTTCGACTCCCCACACCTGCTCCCTAAACGTTAGGTCGTCAGTCATCATTATTCCCAAATCCTTGACATGTTGCTTTCCTACTATGGGCAGATTTGATAGTGTTTTGTACTCTGTATTATGTTTAAGGTTCTCATTTTTACCGTACCTGAGTACCTGGAATTTATCACTGTTAAACATCATGTTATTTTCTGCTGCCCAGTCGAAAACTTTATTAATATCTAATTGTTGTTTTTCAATGTCTTCAGCAGAGGTAATTTTCATGCTGATTTTTGTGTCATCTGCAAAAGATGACACTAAGTTGTGACTTGTACTTTTGTCTATATCTGATATGATAATAAAAAACAGCAGTGGTGCAAGGACAATGCTCTGGGGAGCCTGGTTGACCAGTTCAGCAATCAGGAGGCAGATTCACGAAGCAGTTACGCAAGCACTTACGAACCTGGGGCCAGATTCACGAAGCAGTTACGCAAGCACTTACGAACGTGTACATCTTTCCTCAATCTTTGACGGCTTTGGTTACATTTATTAAACAGTTTACAAGCATGAAAACTTGCCAATCAACTGTTGTTATTGTTATAAACAGCCTCCTGGTGCTTCCGAGCTCATTAACTGTTTAATAATTGTAAACAAAGCCGCCAAAGATTGAGAAAAGATGGACAGGTTCGTAAATGCTTGCACAACTGCTTCGTGAATCAGGCTCCAGGAGGCCAGATCGAGGACCGGGCCGCGGGGACCTTGAGCCCCGAAATCATCTCAAGGTAACCGCAAGGAAATATGAAATGAAGCACAGAGCTTTTTAAGGTACTTTGACAAGATCTTACTTGGTTCCGCAAAGATTTCACCCCAGAAATTGCATTTTCAGATCTGCCTAACACTACATCATTGACAGGTTCAGGTTATAGCAGCCCTTGTGGCGGAGAGGTTAGACACTCGCCCCGCTATTCACAACCGATTTGGCCTGAGTTCGTATCCCGTAAATTAATAATTTACATCAATGAGGATCACGTCGGCACGTTGCACCAACGTTGATACAATGTAGGATCAATGTTGATAAACGTTGTGTGGCGGGTGTGGCGCGGGTGTGGCGCAGGTGTGTAGACCAGGTGGTGGGTGTGGCGCGGGTGTGTAAACCAGGTGGAGGGTGTAGCGCGGGTGTGGCGCAGGTGTGTATATGTAGACCAGGTGGTGGGTGTGGTGCAGGTGTGGACACCAGGTGGTGGGTGTGGCGCGGGTGTGTGTAGACCAGGTGGTGGGTGTGGCGCAGGTGTGGACACCAGGTGGTGGGTGTGGCGCGGGTGTGTGTGTAGACCAGGTGGTGGGTGTGGCGCAGGTGTGTAGACCAGGTGGTGGGTGTGGCGCAGGTGTGTAGACCAGGTGGTGGGTGTGGCGCGGGTGTGTGTGTAGACCAGGTGGTGGGTGTGGCGCGGGTGTGTAGACCAGGTGGTGGGTGTGGCGCAGGTGTGTAGACCAGGTGGTGGGTGTGGCGCAGGTGTGGTGACCAGGTGGAGGGTGTGGCGCAGGTGTGTGTGTAGACCAGGTGGAGGGTGTGTGTGTAGACCAGGTGGTGGGTGAGGCGCGGGTGTGTAGACCAGGTGGTGGGTGTGGCGCGGGTGTGTAGACCAGGTGGCGGGTGTGGCGCAGGTGTGTGTGTGTAGACCAGGTGGAGGGTGTGGCGCGGGTGTGTAGACCAGGTGGTGGGTGTGGCGCGGGTGTGTAGACCAGGTGGCGGGTGTGGCGCAGGTGTGTGTGTGTGTAGACCAGGTGGAGGGTGTGGCGCGGGTGTGTAGACCAGGTGGTGGGTGTGGCGAGGGTGTGGAGACCAGGTGGCGGGTGTGGCGCGGGCGGGTGTGGAGCCAGGTAGCGACCTTTACCAAGCGTGAGCTACACCACTGGTGGAAGGCTAGCGTGAGGTTAGGCCACATACACAATATTTTCTCTACCACCACCACCAACACATGAAAGGTCACAGATTATGGGGGGAGGAGAGGGGGGGGGAGAGAGGGAGGGGGGGGGAGAGAGAGAGAGAGAGAGAGAGAGAGAGAGAGAGAGAGAGAGAGAGAGAGAGAGAGAGAGAGAGAGAGAGAGAGAGAGAGAGAGAGAGAGAGAGAGAGAGAGAGAGAGAGAGAGAGAGAGAGAGAGAGAGAGAGAGAGAGAGAGAGAGAGAGAGAGAGAGAGAGAGAGAGAGAGAGAGAGAGAGAGAGAGAGAGAGAGAGAGAGAGAGAGAGAGAGAGAGAGAGAGAGAGAGAGAGAGAGAGAGAGAGAGAGAGAGAGAGAGAGAGAGAGAGAGAGAGAGAGAGAGAGAGAGAGAGAGAGAGAGAGAGAGAGAGAGAGAGAGAGAGAGAGAGAGAGAGAGAGAGAGAGAGAGAGAGAGAGAGAGAGAGAGAGAGAGAGAGAGAGAGAGAGAGAGAAGAGAGAAGAGAGAGTGAGCGAAGAGAGAGAGTGAGCAAAGAGAGAGAGAGAGAGAGTGAGCGAAGAGAGAGAGAGAGAGAGAGAGAGCGAGAGAGAGAGAGAGAGAGAGCGAAGAGAGAGAGAGAGCGAGCGAGAGAGCGAGCGAGAGAGCGAGCGAGAGAAAGAGCGAGAGAAAGAGCGAGAGAAAGAGCGAGAAAAAGAGCGAGAGAAAGAGCGAGAGAAAGAGCGAGAGACAGAGCGAGAGAAAGAGCGAGAGAAAGAGCGAGAGAAAGAGCGAGAGAGAGAGCGAGAGCGAAACAAAGAAATAGAGAGGGAGCGAGAGCGAAACAGAAATAGAGCGAGAGAGAGAGCGAGAGCGAAACAGAGAAATAGAGCGAGAGAGAGCGAGAGCGAAACAGAGAAATAGAGCGAGAGAGGAGACAAAGGTTGCCCGCTTCTCTTTCCCTGTAATCTCTTTCACATTCTCTCTCTACCTCCCACATTTATTGTTGCTCATTCTCTCTCCACACGCCTCCTCTCCCCCTCTCCCAGGCTCTCCCCCCCCCACACCCAAAACCTCACAACCCTAGAGAACATGATCACACCATACAAAATATATATATGGAGATGGATCAGGTGGACATGGACAGTCTTCACACTGAGAGAAAGTACAAGAGGACACAGGTCGAAGCTGGAAACGGAAATGAGCCAAAAAAAATGTAAAGAAATACTTACATTTATTAATTTATTTATATATAGAAGAGTTCTTACATTCTCGTACAGGCACATGTATAGCGTTTCGGGCAGGTCCTTAATGCTAATATTCCCCGGAATACGACCCTGCCCAATCGTTTATTACCAACCAGGTACCCTTTTTACTGCTGGGTAAACAGAGGCTATAGTTATTGGCGCCCAATAAATCGTCCCCGGCCTTGGGCCAGATTCACGAAGCTGTTACGCAAGCACTTGCGAACCTGTCCATCTTTTCACAATCTTTGGCGGCTTTGTTTACAATTATTAAACAGTTAATGAGCTCGGAAGCACCAGGAGGCTGTTTATAACAATAACAACAGTTGATTGGCAAGTTTTCATGCTTGTAAACTGTTTAATAAATGTAAACAAAGCCGTCAAAGATTGAGGAAAGATGTACACGTTCGTAAGTGCTTGCGTAACTGCTTCGTGAATCTGGCCCCAGGTTCGTAAGTACCTGCGTAACTGCTTCGTAAATCTGGCCCCAGGTTCGTAAGTACCTGCGTAACCGCTTCGTGAATCTGGCCCCAGGTTCGTAAGTACCTGCGTAACCGCTTCGTGAATCTGGCCCCCTGGATACGAACCCAGGTCAAAGCGCTTGCGAATATACTCTACAAGCATGACCGAGAAGTGGCATACGGTGAAAGCAGCGCTGGAAGCCACCTCCAGACACCTCAAACACATATTCCACAAAGGGCTCATACGTCAGAATAGTTACGGAGTAATGAAACAGGTACAACAGGGGGGAGTAGACGGGGCATCAAGACCTAGATATTCTACTGTGCAAATTTGGGTCCGGCCCCGCCAGGGTCTTCCAGGAATATATTGTTTGATACTAATCTGATATTATTTATGGATGGGGTGGATAACTAGCCGCTCCCGCCGGCAACACTGGGTCCTATATACTACAATATTGGGTCCTATATACTACAATATTGGGTTCTATATAATACATTAGGTCCTATATAATACCATATTGGGTCCTATATAATACAATATTGGGTCCTATATACTACAATATTGGGTTCTATATAATACATTAGGTTCTATATAATACCATATTGGGTCCTATATAATACAATATTGGGTCCTATATAATACAATATTGGGTCCTATATAATACCATATTGGGTCCTATATAATACAATATTGGGTCCTATATACTACAATATTGGGTCCTATATAATACAATATTGGGTCCTATATAATACAATATTGGGTCCTATATAATACCATATTGGGTCCTATATAATACAATATTGGGTCCTATATAATACAATATTGGGTCCTATATAATACAATATTGGGTCCTATATAATACAATATTGGGTCCTATATAATACAATATTGGGTCCTATATAATACCATATTGGGTCCTATATAATACAATATTGGGTCCTATATACTACAATATTGGGTCCTATATAATACAATATTGGGTCCTATATAATACAATATTGGGTCCTATATAATACAATATTGGGTCCTATATAATACCATATTGGGTCCTATATAATACAATATTGGGTCCTATATACTACAATATTGGGTTCTATATAATACATTAGGTCCTATATAATACCATATTGGGTCCTATATAATACAATATTGGGTCCTATATACTACAATATTGGGTTCTATATAATACATTAGGTCCTATATAATACCATATTGGGTCCTATATAATACAATATTGGGTCCTATATACTACAATATTGGGTTCTATATAATACATTAGGTCCTATATAATACCATATTGGGTCCTATATAATACAATATTGGGTCCTATATACTACAATATTGGGTTCTATATAATACATTAGGTCCTATATAATACCATATTGGGTCCTATATAATACAATATTGGGTCCTATATACTACAATATTGGGTTCTATATAATACATTAGGTCCTATATAATACCATATTGGGTCCTATATAATACAATATTGGGTCCTATATACTACAATATTGGGTTCTATATAATACATTAGGTCCTATATAATACCATATTGGGTCATATATAATACAATATTAGGTCCTATATAATACAATATTGGGTCCTATATACTACAATATTGGGTCCTATATAATACAATATTGGGTCCTATATACTACAATATTGGGTCCTATATAATACAATATTGGGTCCTATATACTACAATATTGGGTCCTATATACTACAATATTGGGTCCTATATAATACAATATTGGGTCCTATATACTACAATATTGGGTCCTATATACTACAATATTGGGTCCTATATACTACAATATTGGGTCCTATATAATACAATATTGGGTCCTATATACTACAATATTGGGTCCTATATACTACAATATTGGGTCCTATATACTACAATATTGGGTCCTATATAATAATACTGCGCCAGGGCTTTCTAAACCCGTGTGCCAGGCTTGACCGCCAAAGCCACTCGGGTGTCAAGGTAATCTTCAGATATTTAGCAATATTCAAAGCTCCACACTGTCAAGGCTTTTCCGTTTTTCTTGAGAGTATGAATAGGCAAGAGGATATGTACTCACCTAGTTGTGCTTGCGGGGGTTGAGCTCTGGCTCTTTGGTCCCGCATCTCGACTGTCAATCAACAGGTGTACAGGTTCCGGAGCCTATTGGGCTCTATCATATCTACATTTGAATCTGTGTATGGAGTCAGCCTCCACCACATCACTGCCTAATGCATTCCACCTGTTAACTACTCTGACATTGAAAAAACTCTTTCTAATGTCTCTTGTGGCTAATTTGGGTACCAAGTTTCCACCTGTGTCCCCTTGTTCGTGTTCCACCCGTGCTAAATAGTTTGTCTTTGTCCACCCTGTCAATTCCCCTGAGAATTTTGAAGGTGTTGATCATGTCTCCCTTACTCTTCTGTCTTCTAGGGACGTGAAGTTAGTCTCCCGTAGCCTTTCCTCGTTGCTCATACCTGTCAGTTCTGGGACGAGTCTGGTGGCATACCTCTGAATCTTCTCTGTGTGTCTGTATGTGTGTGTGTGTGTGTGTAATTAATTACCTAAGTTTAGTTACAGGATGAGCTACGCTCGTGGTGTCCCGTCTTCCCAGTACTCTTTGTCAATTTGTCCTCTGTCCATTTAGTCGATTCCTATTAGTATTTTGTAAGTGGTGATCATATCACTTCTTTTTCTTCCATTTTCTAGTTCTGACATGTTTAACGACACTTAGTCTCTCCTCGTAACTCATTTTTTTCAATTCCGGAAGCCATTTTGTAGCATGCCGTTGTACAGGGAGCCGGTCGGTCGAGCGGACAGCACACTGGACTTGTGATCCTGTGGTCCCGGGTTCGATCCCAGGCGCCGGCGCGAAACAATGGTCAGAGTTTCTTTCACCCTGATGCCTCTGTTACCTAGCAGTAAATAGATACCTGGGAGTTAGTCAGCTGTCACGGGCTGCTTCCTGGGGGTGGAGGCCTGGTCGAGGACCGGGCCGCAGGGACACTGAGCCCCCGAAATCATCTCAAGATAACCTCAAGGTGTTCAACCCATCTGGCTTAAACTATTGTTTCTAGTGTTTTGACTAACAAGCTTGTTAATGATACAGGTCTAGAATTCAGAGGCTCCTCTCGATTTCCATTTGAATAGATTGGTACTATGTTTGCATTTTAATGTGGAAAATATAGCCCTATTTAAGATTCCTAGAAAATCACATGGGGGGGGGGGTCTGTAGATGATGATATTTATTAATGGGTGGCATTAATGGGTGGCATTAATGGGTGGCATGACCGACCCCAACTGGCCTATGACCCTTCCATACCCCCCTCGTATCATCATGCAATGTTTGGCGAGGCTACCCCCCAAGCCCCTGGAGACCTACTCTGCATTTTCGATACAAGAGGATAGGTTATCTTGAGGTTATCTTGAGATGATTTCGGGGCTTTTAGTGTCCCCACAGCCCGGTCCTCGACCAGGCCTCCACCCCCAGGAAGCTGCCCGTGACAGCTGACTAACACCCAGGTACCAATTTTACTTCTAGGTAACAGGGGCATAGGGTGAAAGAAACTCTGCCCATTGCTTCTCGCCGGCGCCTGGGATCGAACCCAGGACCACAGGATCACAAGTCCCTCGTGCTATCCGCTCGGCCGACCGGCTCCCTCAAACAACATCAAAGTGGAGACCTACTTTGTATTTTCGATACTAGAGGATAGGTTAGATTAGGTTTGTTAACAGCGGTGACGTAGAAGAGGTACACACTTTTCACAGCTGTTTGAATCTACTCGCCACACCACCACACCAACTGCCAATTACAAGAGCGGTTTCGTTGATGTTCTGATGTTCTCTCAGAGACATCAACTCATCAATCAGTCTCAGGTTTAGCCATTAACCTCCGCCGGTTCGCCTGGCGCCCTCCACCATTTAAACTGGGATGTTACGACACGCAAAACTTGTCAGAATAATATCAATTGATCTGTTTACCGACCTTGGAGAGAGAGACGCCCCCAGCCGTCACGAGGCTGAGGGAGGGAGGGTAGACTAGTGGCTGAGGGCGGGAGGGTAGACTAGTGGCTGAGGGCGGGAGGGTAGACTAGTGGCTGAGGGTAGACTAGTGGCTGAGGGCGGGAGGGTAGACTAGTGGCTGAGGGTAGACTAGTGACTGAGCGCGGGAGGGTAGACTAGTGGCTGAGGGCGGGAGGGTAGACTAGTGGCTGAGGGCGGGAGGGTAGACTAGTGGCTGAGGGCGGGAGGGTAGACTAGTGGCTGAGGGTAGACTAGTGACTGAGCGCGGGAGGGTAGACTAGTGGCTGAGGGCGGGAGGGTAGACTAGTGGCTGAGGGTAGACTAGTGGCTGAGGGCGGGAGGGTAGACTAGTGGCTGAGGGTAGACTAGTGACTGAGCGCGGGAGGGTAGACTAGTGGCTGAGGGCGGGAGGGAGGGAATTACCCCTACAACTGACGGGTAGGGAGGGATGGAGACCTTTCTCCCTCCCCTAACATAAACCTCCCCTCCCTCCTCCTATCACCACAATCCTGCTCTTCCATCATTAAGGCCTATCATCCTGCACATTACTTAATATGCTCTCCCATTACCTAATTATCTTACCCTCTTGATATCTTATCTTCTTGATATCTTACCTTCTTGATATCTTACCCTCTTGATATCTTACCCTCTTGATATCTTACCTTCCTTTATATCTTACCCTCTTGATATCTTACCTTCCTGATATCTTACCCTCTTCATATCTTACTTCTTGATATCTTACCTTCTTGATATCTTACCCACTTGATATCTTACCCACTTGATATCTTACCCTCTTGATATCTTACCCTCTTGATATCTTACCTTCCTTTATATCTTACCCTCTTGATATCTTACCTTCCTGATATCTTACCCTCTTCATATCTTACTTCTTGATATCTTACCCTCTTGATATCTTACCCTCTTGATATCTTACCCTCTTGATATCTTACCCACTTGATATCTTACCCACTTGATATCTTACCTTCCTGATGGGGCTCTGGGAATTCTTCTACGCCCAAATCTTAACATGACCTATTCACTAAATGCAAAGTAGGACTTCCCAACTACGATCTGTATTCAACACGGGACTTGTAGAGTACCTAAAAAAAAGAGTATCTGATCAAGCTAGCTATTGCGCAAAGTCAGATCGCGAGTTGCAGAACCCATCAACCAGGAGGCCCGGTCATAGACGTTTATGTAATCATCTAAGATGAGATCTGATAAAGACCTTTTGTGCCTTCTGTAATGCTTTTTTTTTGCGCTACCGCTCACAGGATGAGTAAGAGGTGGACAATTAGGATAATGTGTTCCGTTAGCCATAAACCCCCTAGCTCCCTTCCCCCCCCCCCATTACTACACCCCATCACCCCCCATTACCACCCCATGTCTCCCCATCAGCCAGGTCGTCTCGGCTGGGGCACCAGGCTCGGGTTACTGCCCCTCGCACCTCGGATACTTGCCATATTGATTTCTTGTTTGGAGGCCGCGGTCCTGGCCGCCGAGGCATCAAACACCTCCTCCTACTACCATCAGTTGAGAGGCGGTTGTGGACCCCACCCTGCACTCCAGCGGGGGCCCTACACTCCAGCGGGGGCCCTGCACTCCAGCGGGGCCCTGCACTCCAGCGGGGCCCTACACTCCAGCGGGGGCCCTACACTCCAGCGAGGCCCTACACTCCAGCCCTACACTCCAGCGGGGGTCCTACACTCCAGTGGGGGCCCTACACTCCAGCGGGGGCCCCTACACTCCAGCGGGGGCCCTACACTCCAGCGGGGCCCTACACTCCAGCGGGGCCCCCTACACTCCAGCGGGGCCCCCTACACTCCAGCGGGGCCCCTACACTCCAGCGGGGCCCCTACACTCCAGTGGGGCCTTACACTCCAGCGAGACCCCTACACTCCAGCGAGACCCCTACACTCCAGCGGGGGCCCCTACACTCCAGCGGGGGCCCCTACACTCCAGCGGGGGCCCTACACTCCAGCGGGGCCCTACACTCCAGCGGGGGCCCTACACTCCAGCGAGACCCCTACACTCCAGCGAGACCCCTACACTCCAGCGGGGGCCCTACACTCCAGCGAGACCCCTACACTCCAGCGAGACCCCTACACTCCAGCGGGGGCCCCTACACTCCAGCGGGGCCCCTACACTCCAGCGGGGGCCCTACACTCCAGCGGGGGCCCTACACTCCAGCGGGGCCCTACACTCCAGCGGGGCCCCCTACACTCCAGCGGGGCCCCTACACTCCAGCGGGGCCTCTTCACACCAATACCCGCTCGGGCGACCAAGCAAACACCCCCTGGATTACCAACTCCCTCAAACCACAATCAACCCGTAAACAAGACAGCTTGCTAAACCTCTTTTTCCCACTTATCAAACCCGCATATTTTCTGAGATTAGGCTAGACTGTTAGGCCACGCTGGGTTCAGTAGGTAAGGCTGGTTTAGGTTAGCTTCGTTTGGGGTCACGAATGAATGGCAGACGTTGGCAAGATGGAGACTGGAGGCGTAGGAAGGCGGCCGTGAACCTGAGGGTGTTGGGTATTTGGGCATGGGGGGGGGGGGGGGGCTAAGGGGGCGTAGTGGGGGGGGGAGGGTTGCAGCCGCGCCCCACATGTGCTGCAACAAGGCTATAGTGAACTAGCCAACACTGCTATATTCCTTCCAGATGGCAGATGACGTCATGTGATTCGTGTGTGTGTGTAATTTTATTTCCTATTTGTGTCTGCAAAAACGAGCTATTAGCTCTTGGATCCCGCCTTTCTAACGATCTGGCTTATGTGTATTCACCTAGTTGTGCTTGTGGGGGTTGAGCTTTGCTCTTTCGTCCCGCCTCTCAACTGTCAATCAACTGTTACTAACTAGATGTGGATAAAAAAACACATCTACTATCCCCCCCCACACACACAGGAAGCAGCCCGTGACAGCTGACTAACTCCCAGGTACCTATTTACTGCTTGGTAACAGAAGCATAAGGGTGATAGGCAGGCACAATTTGTTCCTCGAGTTCAATCCATTTCCCACAACTTTTACGCTAAAAGAAAACTTTCTAACATCAAAGTGACCCATCTGAGTCTCAAGTTTCCATCCGTGACCTCGTGACCCCGTGACCTCGTGGCCTATTGGTACTCATTATGGATATTTCCAGTGTCTGTGTACTCATCTAGTTAGACTCATCTAGACTCATCTAGTTGTACTCGTCTAGTTGGACTCATCTAGTTGGACTCGTCTAGTTGGACTCGTCTAGTTGGACTCGTCTAGTTGGACTCGTCTAGTTGGACTCGTCTAGTTGGACTCGTCTAGTTGGACTCGTCTAGTTGGACTCGTCTAGTTGTGCTTGCAGCGGTTGAGCGTGTGAACAGGCACATGCAAATGACCTGCTACGGATGTGCGACAGGTTTGCCTTAAACCAGCAAATAGTAGAACCAACTAGGAAGGAGAACACGCTGGACCTCATTTTCACTAATAATGATGAATTGATCAGGAACATAATGATTACAAATACCTGTTACTCAGATCACAACTTAATTGAAGTTATGACAACCATGGGGAATAGACCTTTCAAAACCAGTTCAGATTCCCGGTGGAGGAGATTTCAGCAAATTCAACTTCAATAATAAACGGATAAACTGGGAGCAAATAAACCGGGACTTCACAGAAATAAACTGGGAAGAACAGCTAGAAAATGCAAACCTGAACCAGTGCCTGGAAAAAATAAGCTCAGTAGCACTAGAAATATGTTCAAACCGCATATCCCTAAGAAAAAAGAGGAAGAGATGCAGATTGGAACGGGAACGGCGTTCCCTCTATAGGTGAAGAAAACGAATCGCGGAACAACTTGAGAGTCGCACCCTATCTCAAGAACGGCGAAGAAGGTTAGGTAGAGAAATAGAAACAATTGAACTCAAGCTACAAGAATCATACAAAACCCAGGAGAGGCAAAGAGAGCAAAAGGCCATCAGTGAAATAGAGAGAAATCCGAAATATTTCTTCTATGCAAAATCAAGATAAAAAACCACATCTAGTATCGGGCCCCTGCGAAAGGGAGATGGAACTTTCACAGATGACAACAAAGAAATGAGAGAGTTACTGAGGAAGCAAACCTCGGCGTTACTGACACGGCAAACCTCCAATTAGATGTAAATCAGGTCTTTCTATGGGCTACAGAAAATAATATTGGGCCAGATTCACGAAGCAGTTACGCAAGCACTTACGAACGTGTACATCTTTCCTCAATCTTTGACGGCTTTGGTTACATTTATTAAACAGTTTACAAGCATGAAAACTTGCCAATCAACTGTTGTTATTGTTATAAACAGCCTCCTGGTGCTTCCGAGCTCATTAACTGTTTAATAATTGTAAACAAAGCCGCCAAAGATTGAGAAAAGATGTACAGGTTCGTAAGTGTTTGCGTAACTGCTTTCGTGAATCTGGCCCCTGGTGTTTAACGAAGATAAGTTCCAGCTCATGCGCTACGGAAAAAAATGAAAATATAAAAACGGAAACCACGTACAAAACTCAGGCAAATCATAACATAGAACGAAAAGGCAATGTAAAGGATCTGGGTGTACTCATGTCGGAAGACCTTACCTTTAAAGAACACAATAAAGTAGCCGTCACAACTGCAAGAAAAATGACAGGTTGGCTAACAAGAACTTTTCACACTAGAGATGCTATACATCTGACCAAACCGGTTGGTCAGGCACTTCTTGAAGAAAACTATCCACTTTTCTCTTAAAAGACGTCCACGTTTGAGCCTTGATGTATATATATATATATACATGTAAGGGCGCAATTGCCCCCACATATATATACAACTACATATTTCCTGGGCGCTATATACAGTATAGGGCCCGGAGAAGGAGTATATATAGCCCTATGCCTGGGTCCTCGACCAGGCATAGGGCGAGAAACAATGGGCAGAGTTTCTTTCACCCTATGCCCCTGTTACCTAGCAGTAAAATAGGTACCTGGGTGTTAGTCAGCTGTCACGGGCTGCTTCCTGGGGGTGGAGGCCTGGTCGAGGACCGGGCCGCGGGGACACTAAAAAGCCCCGAAATAATCTCAAGATAACAAGGCCTCTTGGTCGAGGACCGGGCCGCGTGGACGTTTAGGCCTGAAATAATCGCAAGGTATTGGTGGCGTGGTTTGGCGATTACAGGAGGCGTGGCGAGGGAGGAAGGTACTGGGTGTGGCAGGAAAGGTAACAGACTCACAAGTCAAGCCTGGCCTCGGGCCGCTCCAAGCAACAGCCTGGTGGACCAAACTCTCACAAGTCAAGCCTGGCCTCGGGCCGCTCCAAGCAACAGCCTGGTGGACCAAACTCTCACAAGTCAAGCCTGGCCTCGGGCCGCTCCAAGCAACAGCCTGGTGGACCAAACTCTCACAAGTCAAGCCTGGCCTACGGGCCGCTCCAAGCAACAGCCTGGTGGACCAAACTCTCACAAGTCAAGCCTGGCCTGCGGGCCGCTCCAAGCAACAGCCTGGTGGACCAAACTCTCACAAGTCAAGCCTGGCCTGCGGGCCGCTCCAAGCAACAGCCTGGTGGACCAAACTCTCACAAGTCAAGCCTGGCCTGCGGGCCGCTCCAAGCAACAGCCTGGTGGACCAAACTCTCACAAGTCAAGCCTGGCCTCGGGCCGCTCCAAGCAACAGCCTGGTGGACCAAACTCTCACAAGCCTGGCCTGCGGGCCGCTCCAAGCAACAGCCTGGTGAACCAAACTCTCACAAGTCGAGCCTGGCCTGCGGGCCGCTCCAAGCAACAGCCTGGTGGACCAAACTCTCACAAGTCAAGCCTGGCCTCGGGCCGCTCCAAGCAACAGCCTGGTGGACCAAACTCTCACAAGTCAAGCTTGGCCTGCGGGCCGCTCCAAGCAACAGCCTGGTGGACCAAACTCTCACAAGTCAAGCCTGGCCTGCGGGCCGCTCCAAGCAACAGCCTGGTGGACCAAACTCTCACAAGTCAAGCCTGGCCTGCGGGCCGCTCCAAGCAACAGCCTGGTGAACCAAACTCTCACAAGTCGAGCCTGGCCTGCGGGCCGCTCCAAGCAACAGCCTGGTGGACCAAACTCTCACAAGTCGAGCCTGGCCTCGGGCCGAGCTTAGGGAGGAGAAGAACTCCCAGAACGCCATCAAGCAGTGAGGGGGAAGAGCGCCGTGGCCCGCCCAGTCGTCTAGCCCCTCATCACTCTTCATCAGTGAGGCACACGACCCCCGGGAAGCACCGCTGCCCGCCTCCTCACACCTCATACACTTCCTCATACCCCTACACCACCCTCATCTTCTCCTCATACAGCGTACCCTGGAAACACAAACCCAAACTGTTTCTATTTTCCGCTTGTTACAACTTGTAATAAAGTTGTTACATTTTGGCTTAACGTGTTTATGACGTATTAGGACGTTGTTACAACTTGATATATTGGTTGTTATAACTGGTTAGGTGTTAAAATTCGTTCGAACGTTGTAGTTTCGGTGTGTGTTTGGCGGGTACCGCAAGGAAAGGAAACTATCAGGGGGGGGGGGGGGGGAGCGAAAAGCCATTAATTACGACTATATAGCACTGGGAAGGGGTCAGGATAAGGATTTGGGATGGGACGGGGGAAAAGGAATGGTGCCCAACCACTTGTGGACGGTCGGGGATTGAACGCTGACCTGCATGAAGCGAGACCATCGCTCTACCGTCCAGCCCAAGTGGTTGGACACCACAGAGGCAAGACTGAGTATACACGTAGTGCGAAGGGCAGCAGTTTCTAAATTATATCGTAGCCAATTCAAATTGCTTCACAGATGGATCATAATTAAAACAACTGCTAAGGAATAGTGATGAAGCTGAGGATGGGACACTCACGCTCACTGAGAACGAGAGAGAAGTGTGCGTGAAGAACTTAACAAGTGGTTCCAGGAGGACGTCACAATAGAGCAAGAGGTTCCAGGAGGTTCTGGAACCTCATGTTCTATTGTGACGTCCTCCTGGAACCTCTTGTTCTATTGGAAGCAGGTGATATTACCTTCAACCTGTTACCAGTAGACGGGTGCTGACGGTAGGCTAGCTAATATAACCTATCTTTCCAGAAGAGCCCTGGAAACACAAACCTAAATTGTCTCTATTTTCCGCGTTTTACAACTCGCAATAAAGTTGTTACATCTTGGCTTAACGTGTTTATGACGTATTAGAACGTTGTTACAACTTGCTATATTGGTTGTTATAACTGGTTAGGAGGTGTTAAAACTTGTTCGAACGTTGTACCAACGTCGTAGTTTCGGTGTGTGTTTGGCGGGCAGGTCCCCTCCACAATCATATTCAACAGAAAACTAGATAGTTTTCTTCAAGAAGTGCCGGACCAACCGGGCTGTAGTGGATATGTTGGGCCTGCCAGAACCCCATCAAGCAGGTATCTTCCCCCTCACCTTGTCCCCCTCCACCAACCACATGCCCCACATATCGCCCTTACACATAGCCACATAGCCTATTCCTGTCGAGTAAAATCCCATGTTGTAATCACTGGAAATGTATCACAAGTTTATATCCTTAGTGACATCTTCTTGAGGTTATCTTGAGATGATTTCGGGGCTTTAGTGTTCCCGCGGCCCGGTCCTCGACCAGGCCTCCACCCCCAGGAAGCAGCCCATGACAGCTGACTAACACCCAGGTACCTATTTTACTGCTAGGTAACAGGGGCATTCAGGGTGAAAGAAACTTTGCCCATTTGTTTCTGCCTCGTGCGGGAATCGAACCCGCGCCACAGAATTACGAGTCCTGCGCGCTATCCACCAGGCTACGAGGCTACGAGGACATGGATTAATGAGCTCAGTAATCCCACACCGAGCAATATCCGACCCATCGACAAGCAAAAAGCCTCACATTTACCCTAAATAAATCCCCATGACGTGTATAAAACAGCCATTATGCAAATAGAACTTGCTGATGCCTAACTCATCCAGTCAGGTGTGTAAATACCTGCCTCACCTGGCAACACTGGTGGGGGGCACACTGCTCCTGCCTCACCTGGCAACACTGGTGGGGGGCACACTGCTCCTGCCTCACCTGGCAACATTGGTGGGGGGCACACTGCTCCTGCCTCACCTGGCAACATTGGTGGGGGGCACACTGCTCCTGCCTCACCCAGCAACACTGGTGGGGGCCACACTGCTCCTGCCTCACCTGGCAACATTGGTGGGGGGCACACTGCTCCTGCCTCACCTGGCAACATTGGTGGGGGCCACACTGCTCCTGCCTCACCTGGCAACATTGGTGGGGGGCACACTGCTCCTGCCTCACCTGGCAACATTGGTGGGGGCCACACTGCTCCTGCCTCACCTGGCAACATTGGTGGGGGGCACACTGCTCCTGCCTCACCTGGCAACATTGGTGGGGGGCACACTGCTCCTGCCTCACCTGGCAACACTGGTGGGGGGCACACTGCTCCTGCCTCACCCAGCAACACTGGTGGGGGGCCACACTGCTCCTGCCTCACCCAGCAACACTGGTGGGGGCACACTGCTCCTGCCTCACCCAGCAACACTGGTGGGGGCCACACTGCTCCTGCCTCACCCAGCAACACTGGTGGGGGCCACACTGCTCCTGCCTCACCCAGCAACACTGGTGGGGGGCCACACTGCTCCTGCCTCACCCAGCAACACTGGTGGGGGGCCACACTGCTCCTGCCTCACCCAGCAACACTGGTGGGGGGCCACACTGCTCCTGCCTCACCCAGCAACACTGGTGGGGGGCCACACTGCTCCTGCCTCACCCAGCAACACTGGTGGGGGGCCACACTGCTCCTGCCTCACCCAGCAACACTGGTGGGGGGCCACACTGCTCCTGCCTCACCCAGCAACACTGGTGGGGGGCCACACTGCTCCTGCCTCACCCAGCAACACTGGTGGGGGGCCACACTGCTCCTGCCTCACCCAGCAACACTGGTGGGGGGCCACACTGCTCCTGCCTCACCCAGCAACACTGGTGGGGGGCCACACTGCTCCTGCCTCACCCAGCAACACTGGTGGGGGGCCACACTGCTCCTGCCTCACCCAGCAACACTGGTGGGGTCCACACTGCTCCTGCCTCACCCAGCAACACTGGTGGGGGGTCCACACTGCTCCTGCCTCACCCAGCAACACTGGTGGTGGGGGGCCACACTGCTCCTGCCTCACCCAGCAACACTGGTGGGGGGCCACACTGCTCCTGCCTCACCCAGCAACACTGGTGGGGGCCACACTGCTCCTGCCTCACCCAGCAACACTGGTGGGGGCCACACTGCTCCTGCCTCACATACAGGCCCACATACAGAACACAACAACCTGGTTGGTCTGGAACTAATTGCAGAAACCTTTCTAATTGTTTAAGGTTAACCTTTGTTCCGGCAATATTTATAATGCTCGCTGTGAGGATATCAAACAACCGCGGACCTCTGATGTTTATACAGTGTTCTCTGATTGTGCCTATGGCACCTCTGCTCTTCACTGGACCTCTGATGTTTATATGACTATGGCACCTCTGCTCTTCACTGGACCTCTGATGTTTATACAGTGTTCTCTGATTGTGCCTATGGCACCCCTGCTCTTCACTGGACCTCTGATGTTTATACAGTGTTCTCTGATTGTGCCTATGGCACCTCTGCTCTTCACTGGACCTCTGATGTTTATACAGTGTTCTCTGATTGTGCCTATGGCACCTCTGCTCTTCACTGGACCTCTGATGTTTATACAGTGTTCTCTGATTGTGCCTATGGCACCCCTGCTCTTCACTGGACCTCTGATGTTTATACAGTGTTCTCTGATTGTGCCTATGGCACCTCTGCTCTTCACTGGACCTCTGATGTTTATACAGTGTTCTCTGATTGTGCCTATGGCACCTCTGCTCTTCACTGGACCTCTGATGTTTATACAGTGTTCTCTGATTGTGCCTATGGCACCTCTGCTCTTCACTGGACCTCTGATGTTTATACAGTGTTCTCTGATTGTGCCTATGGCACCTCTGCTCTTCACTGGACCTCTGATGTTTATACAGTGTTCTCTGATTGTGCCTATGGCACCTCTGCTCTTCACTGGACCTCTGATGTTTATACAGTGTTCTCTGATTGTGCCTATGGCACCTCTACTCTTCACTGGACCTCTGATGTTTATACAGTGTTCTCTGATTGTGCCTATGGCACCTCTGCTCTTCACTGGACCTCTGATGTTTATACAGTGTTCTCTGATTGTGCCTATGGCACCTCTGCTCTTCACTGGACCTCTGATGTTTATACAGTGTTCTCTGATTGTGCCTATGGCATCTCTGCTCTTCACTGGACCTCTGATGTTTATACAGTGTTCTCTGATTGTGCCTATGGCACCTCTGCTCTTCACTGGACCTCTGATGTTTATACAGTGTTCTCTGATTGTGCCTATGGCACCTCTGCTCTTCACTGCACCTCTGATGTTTATACAGTGTTCTCTGATTGTGCCTATGGCACCTCTGCTCTTCACTGGTTCTATTCTGCATTTTCTTCCATATCGTTCACTCCAGTACGTTGTTATTTTACTGTGTAGATTTGGGACCTGTCCCTCCAGTATTTTCCATGTGCATATTATTTGGTATCTCTCTCGTCTCCTTTCTAGCGAGTACATTTGGAGAGCTTTGAGACGATCCCAATAATTTAGGTGTTTTATCTCGTCTATGCGTGCCGTATATGTTCTCTGTATTCCCTCTATTTCAGCAATCTCTCCTGCTCTGAAGGGGGAAGTGAGTACTGAGCAGTACTCAAGACGGGACAACACAAGTGACTTGAAGAGTACAACCATTGTGATGGGATCCCTGGATTTGAAGGTTCTCGTAATCCATCCCAATGGTGCCCAACCACTTGTGGACGGTCGGGGATTGAACGCCGATGTGCATGAAGCGAGACCGTCGCTCTACCGTCCAGCCCAAGTGGTTGGGTGAAAAAACCAGTGGTAAAAGACCTGTACCCAGGGGCACAGAGCTCTTCCCAATGCTTGAATTTGATTCTATTTGACTGTTACTTCTCGCATTCTGATTATCATGACATTACGTATGCATTCATGTGCTTCTGTATACAAACAAAAATGCAGGAACTGCGAATGATTCAGTAGCTGCATTGGTAACATTAATAGGCTTAAATGTTATCTCAAGACAGGACAGGCTGCGTTCATACGTCATACGGCTGCGTTCATACGTCATACGGCTGCGTTCATACGTCAGGCTGCGAGCA
>NC_059660.1:702500-805000 GCF_020424385.1 Procambarus clarkii | reverse complement strand
TAGTTAACAAATGGAATGCATTAGGCAGTGATGTGGTGGAGGCTGACTCCATACACAGTTTCAAGTGTAGATATGATAGAGCCCAGTAGGCTCAGGAACCTGTACACCAGTTGATTGACAGTTGAGAGGCTGGACCAAAGAGCCAGAGCTCAACCCCCGCAAGCACAACTAGATGAGTACACCTCTACCACCACCACAACCACCCCCCCCACACACACACACCATACCTGCCACACAGTGGTACAAACAAACCGTGACTTACAGCGGGTGGTACACTCACCAGGGTACAGTCACCAGGGTACAGTCACCAAGGTACACTCACCAGGGTACAGTCACCAGGGTACAGTCACCAGGGTACAGTCACCAAGGTACACTCACCAGGGTACACTCACCAGGGTACAGTCACCAGGGTACAGTCACCAAGGTACACTCACCAGGGTACAGTCACCAGGGTACAGTCACCAGGGTACAGTCACCAGGGTACAGTCACCAGGGTACAGTCACCAAGGTACACTCACCAGGGTACACTCACCAGGGTACAGTCACCAGGGTACAGTCACCAGGGTACACTCACCAGGGTACAGTCACCAGGGTACACCCACCAGGGTACAGTCACCAGGGTACAGCACGGTACACCCACCAGGGTACAGCACAGTACACTCCCCAGGGTACAGTCACCAGGGTACAGCACGGTACACCCACCAGGGTACAGCACAGTACACTCCCCAGGGTACAGTCACCAGGGTACAGTCAGGCTCCGGCACTCAACTGACCTGTGGAAAGAAAAATAAAGTTTAGAGAAACACGAAATACAGAGAATAAATCAGAATAACGAAGCTGAAATGAACAACCACTCCCACACATGTGATATGTAGGATGATATGTGGGATGATATGTGGGATGCCATGTGAGATGTGTGAAAGGATCGGTATCGGGTCTATTAAGTCCAGTTTAGACAACATACCCCCAAATGCGACTACCCTAGACACATTGTGATTGTATTAACAAAGTCGACCCCAAGTCACCCATGTTATGCACCAACCCGAAAGTAATCACCGTGAATAGTTCCGTGAGGCTAGCCCGCTGCATCTAGCCTCCCAATCTATCACACACAGCAGGATAGAGCTTTCTTTCATAGATATAGATAAGAGATATCTACACAAGAGCAAGGGTGAAGTGCAGCCACAATATTATATATTATATATATATATATATATATATATATATATATATATATATATATATATATATATATATATATATATATATACGAACAAGCCTGAACGGTCTCCAGGCATATATGCAACTGAAAACTCACACCCCAGAAGTGACTCGAACCCATACTGCCAGAAGCACTCTGCATCTGATGTACAGGATCCCTTAACCACTCGACCAACACGACCGGACAAAAGACAGTAATTGGGCATTGCATCACCATCATTAATATGTGGACAAATCCAGGAAACAATGCCTTTCAACTGCCCATCCCCCCCCCCACCTTCATTTACAATTTCTGTAAATCAGTGTTGTAGTCACGTGTTCAAGCCCCATCATTCAAGCCCTTTAAATGGCGTAAATGGCGTTTACACACCATTATATCCTGAATTTAAAAGGCTTTAGGATTGGGAAATGTGCACAAACAGCTCTGACAGCGTTTGTTGACGCTGAGGAAGCACCCATTGTCAGTGAAGAGCAGCGATGTGCATTGTTGTTGTTTAAGATTCTGCTAAATTCCAAGTAGCACGGGCTATGGTGAGCCCGTAGTGGACTTACGGCGCCGCTCCTGTGTCAGGTAACTCTCTGGGTGTATCACACTATTATTCTCTCTTTTTATGGGGTTTTCTCTCACACACACCTCCGTGAGGCCCCGCTGGTGTAGGCCTGACGGCTCAGTGAACAGCGCTCGGGATTCGTAGTCCTAGGGTATCGGGAATCGATCCCCGGCGGAGGCGGAAACAAATGTTGCAGAGTTGCATTACCATTTTACACACATCAGTATACGTTTTACATTAGCACTCATTTCATTTATGCCGAGCCCGATCCGACCATGTTGGACATGTACCCAAAGGCAATTACTGTTAAAAATTTGGATGAAGCATCTGGCTTCACGTCTTCACTTCAGACGCGCTAAGGGTCTAACCTCCAACTTCGACCTTAAAGACATTTTAATTTATATAGACAACAAAGCAATCTTTATCACAAAATAACTTGGTAAAGAAAGAATGTCATTTAAAAACACAAAATATTGTATAAACGATAACAGATTAAATTCGCGAGGGAATAATACTCATACTGCGGGTAAGGCACAACATTCCAGGGTACCAGAGCACAACATTCCAGGGTACCAGAGCACAACATTCCAGGGTACCCGAGGACAACATTCCAGGGTACCTGGGCACAACATTCCAGGGTACCAGAGCACAACATTCCAGGGTACCCGAGGACAACATTCCAGGGTACCTGGGCACAACATTCCAGGGTACCAGAGCACAACATTCCAGGGTACCTGAGGACAACATTCCAGGGTACCTGAGGACAACATTCCAGGGTACCAGAGGACAACATTCCAGGGTACCAGAGGACAACATTCCAGGGTACCTGGGCACAACATTCCAGGGTACCTGAGGACAACATTCCAGGGTACCTGAGGACAACATTCCAGGGTACCAGAGGACAACATTCCAGGGTATCTGGGCACAACATTCCAGGGTACCTGAGGACAACATTCCAGGGTACCAGAGCACAACATTCCAGGGTACCTGGGCACAACATTCCAGGGTACCTGAGGACAACATTCCAGGGTACCTGAGGACCACATTCCAGGGTACCTGGGCACAACATTCCAGGGTACCTGGGCACAACATTCCAGGGTACCAGAGCACAACATTCCAGGGTACCAGAGCACAACATTCCAGGGTACCTGAGGACAACATTCCAGGGTACCAGAGCACAACATTCCAGGGTACCTGAGGACAACATTCCAGGGTACCAGAGCACAACATTCCAGGGTACCAGAGCACAACATTCCAGGGTACCTGAGGACAACATTCCAGGGCACCAGAGCACAACATTCCAGGGTACCTGAGGACAACATTCCAGGGTACCAGAGCACAACATTCCAGGGTACCTGAGGACAACATTCCAGGGTACCTGAGGACAACATTCCAGGGCACCAGAGCACAACATTCCAGGGCACCAGAGGACAACATTCCAGGGTACCAGAGCACAACATTCCAGGGTACCTGAGGACAACATTCCAGGGTACCTGAGGACCACATTCCAGGGTACCTGAGGACAACATTCCAGGGCACCAGAGCACAACATTCCAGGGCACCAGAGCACAACATTCCAGGGTACCTGAGGACAACATTCCAGGGTACCTGAGGACAACATTCCAGGGTACCTGAGGACCACATTCCAGGGTACCTGAGGACAACATTCCAGGGCACCAGAGCACAACATTCCAGGGTACCAGAGGACAACATTCCAGGGTACCAGAGCACAACATTCCAGGGTACCTGAGGACAACATTCCAGGGTACCTGAGGACCACATTCCAGGGCACCAGAGCACAACATTCCAGGGCACCAGAGCACAACATTCCAGGGCACCAGAGCACAACATTCCAGGGTACCAGAACACAACATTCCAGGGTACCAGAACACAACATTCCAGGGTACCAGAGCACAACATTCCAGGGCACCAGAGCACAACATTCCAGGGCACCAGAACACAACATTCCAGGGTACCAGAGCACAACATTCCAGGGCACCAGAACACAACATTCCAGGGTACCAGAGCACAACATTCCAAGGCACCAGAGCACAACATTCCAGGGTACCTGAGGACAACATTCCAGGGTACCTGAGGACAACTTTCCAGGGTACCTGAGGACAACATTCCAGGGTACCTGAGGACAACATTCCAGGGTACCTGAGGACAACATTCCAGGGTACCTGAGGACAACATTCCAGGGTACCTGAGGACAACATTCCAGGGTACCTGAGGACAACATTCCAGGGTACCTGAGGACAACATTCCAGGGTACCTGAGGACAACATTCCAGGGTACCTGAGGACAACATTCCAGGGTACCTGAGGACAACATTCCAGGGTACCTGAGGACAACATTCCAGGGTACCTGAGGACAACATTCCAGGGTACCTGAGGACAACATTCCAGGGTACCTGAGGACAACATTCCAGGGTACCTGAGGACAACATTCCAGGGTACCTGAGGACAACATTCCAGGGTACCAGAGCACAACATTCCAGGGCACCAGAGCACAACATTCCAGGGCACCAGAGCACAACATTCCAGGGCACCAGAGCACAACATTCCAGGGTACCAGAGCACAACATTCCAGGGCACCAGAGAACAACATTCCAGGGCACCAGCACAACATTCCAGGGCACCAGAGCACAACATTTCAGGGCACCAGAGCACAATATTCCAGGGCACCAGAGCACCACATTCCAGGGCACCAGAGCACAACATTCCAGGGCACCAGAGCACAACATTCCAGGGCACCAGAGCACAACATTCCAGGGCACCAGAGCACAACATTCCAGGGTACCAGAGCACAACATTCCAGGGCACCAGAGCACAACATTCCAGGGCACCAGAGGACCAACATTCCAGGGCACCAGAGCACAACATTCCAGTGCACCAGAGCACAACATTCCAGGGCACCAGAGGACCAACATTCCAGGGCACCAGAGCACAACATTCCAGGGCACCAGAGCACAACATTCCAGGGCACCAGAGCACAACATTCCAGGGCACCAGAGCACAACATTCCAGGGCACCAGAGCACAACATTCCAGGGCACCAGAGCACAACATTCCAGGGCACCAGAGCACAACATTCCAGGGCACCAGAACACAACATTCCAGGGTACCAGAACACAACATTCCAGGGCACCAGAGCACAACATTCCAGGGCACCAGAGCACAACATTCCAGGGCACCAGAACACAACATTCCAGGGTACCAGAACACAACATTCCAGGGCACCAGAGCACAACATTCCAGGGCACCAGAACACAACATTCCAGGGCACCAGAGCACAACATTCCAGGGTACCAGAACACAACATTCCAGGGTACCAGAACACAACATTCCAGGGTACCAGAACACAACATTCCAGGGCACCAGAGCACAACATTCCAGGGTACCAGAGCACAACATTCCAGGGTACCAGAACACAACATTCCAGGGTACCAGAACACAACATTCCAGGGTACCAGAGCACAACATTCCAGGGTACCAGAGCACAACATTCCAGGGCACCAGAGCACAACATTCCAGGGCACCAGAGCACAACATTCCAGGGCACCAGAGCACAACATTCCAGGGCACCAGAGCACAACATTCCAGGGTACCAGAGCATCACACGGAAGGGGTTATATAAAGAGGATGATGAGAGGATTACTTAATAAGGGGAGAGAAGGGGAGGGGGTGAAGGAAGGGGTGAAGGAAGGGATGAAAGAAGGGGTGAAGGAAGGGGTGAAGGAAGGGATGAAAGAAGGGGTGAAAGAAGGGGTGAAAGAAGGGGTGAAGGAAGGGGTGAAGGAAGGGGTGAAGGAAGGGGTGGAGGCAGTAATGGATTTACCGGCAATGACATGTGTGACACCCCCTCCCCCCCACGAATACCGTACTCCGTGTACTCACCTAGTTGTCCTTGCGGGGGTTGAGCTCTGGCTCTTTGGTCCCGCTTCTCAACTGTCAATCAACAGGTGAACAGGTTCCTGAGCCTATTGGGCTCTATCATATCTACACTTGAAACTGTCCACCACATCACTGCCTAATGCATTCCATTTGTCAACCACTCTGACACTAAAAAAGTTCTTTCTAATATCTCTGTGGCTCATTTGGGCACTCAGTTTCCACCTGTGTCCCCTAGTGTTAAATAGACTGTCTTTATCAACCCTGTCAATTCCCTTGAGAATCTTGAATGTGGTGATCATGTCCCCCCTAACTCTTCTGTCTTCCAGCGACGTGAGGTTTAATTCCCGTAGTCTCTCCTCGTAGCTCATACCTCTCAGCTTGGGTACTAGTTTGGTGGCAAACCTTTGAACCTTTTCCAGTTTAGTCTTATCCTTGATTAGATATGGACTCCATGCTGGGGCTGCATACTCCAGGATTGGTCTGACATATGTGGTATACAAAGTTCTGAATGATTCCTTACACACACACTGGACACGTGGATGGAAACATATCGTCATCACAGGTACTCATCAACTACTCAGTAAGGTGTCATATTAGACAACATCCACCTTTTGTAAACATCAAACCTGCCAGGACCTACACATTCTGATGTGTTCAGCAAGGAGTGCCGGACCAACCGGGCTGTGGTGGGTATGTGGGCCTGCGGGCCGCTCCAAGCAACAGCCTGGTGGACCAAACTCTCACAAGTCAAGCCTGGCCTGCGGGCCGCTCCAAGCAACAGCCTGGTGGACCAAACTCTCACAAGTCAAGCCTGGCCTGCGGGCCGCTCCAAGCAACAGCCTGGTGGACCAAACTCTCACAAGTCAAGCCTGGCCTCGGGCCGCTCCAAGCAACAGCCTGGTGGACCAAACTCTCACAAGTCAAGCCTGGCCTCGGGCCGCTCCAAGCAACAGCCTGGTGGACCAAACTCTCACAAGTCAAGCCTGGCCTCGGGCCGCTCCAAGCAACAGCCTGGTGGACCAAACTCTCACAAGTCAAGCCTGGCCTGCGGGCCGCTCCAAGCAACAGCCTGTTGGACCAAACTCTCACAAGTCAAGCCTGGCCTGCGGGCCGCTCCAAGCAACAGCCTGGTGGACCAAACTCTCACAAGTCAAGCCTGGCCTGCGGGCCGCTCCAAGCAACAGCCTGGTGGACCAAACTCTCACAAGTCAAGCCTGGCCTGCGGGCCGCTCCAAGCAACAGCCTGTTGGACCAAACTCTCACAAGTCAAGCCTGGCCTGCGGGCCGCTCCAAGCAACAGCCTGGTGGACCAAACTCTCACAAGTCAAGCCTGGCCTCGGGCCGCTCCAAGCAACAGCCTGGTGGACCAAACTCTCACAAGTCAAGCCTGGCCTGCGGGCCGCTCCAAGCAACAGCCTGGTGGACCAAACTCTCACAAGTCAAGCCTGGCCTGCGGGCCGCTCCAAGCAACAGCCTGTTGGACCAAACTCTCACAAGTCAAGCCTGGCCTGCGGGCCGCTCCAAGCAACAGCCTGGTGGACCAAACTCTCACAAGTCAAGCCTGGCCTGCGGGCCGGGTAGAAGAACTCTCCCAGAAAGATATCGAGCAGATATCAAGGCGGAAAATCCTTCACATCTCTCAACAAGAGGTTGCCAAGTCTGAATAAGTTGATTGGTCTTTGGGAACACACCAGCCACACCCCGGGGAATGATAGCACACCAGCCACACCCCGGGGAATTATAGCACGCCAGCCACACCCCCGGGGAATTATAGCACGCCAGCCACACCCCCGGGGAATGTCCACACACACACACCAGCCACACCCCCAGGGAATGTCCACACACACACCAGTCACACCCCGGGGAATGATAGCACACCAGCCACACCCCCGGGGAATGATAGCACACCAGCCACACCCCGGGGAATTATAGCACGCCAGTCACCACCCCCGGGGAATGATAGCATGCCAGCCACACCCCCGGGGAATGTCCACACACACACACCAGCCACACCCCGGGGAATGTCCACACACACACCAGCCACACCCCGGGAATGTCCACACACACACCAGCCACACCCCGGGGAATGTCCACACACACACCAGCCACACCCCCGGGGAATGTCCACACACACACCAGCCACACCCCGGGGAATGTCCACACACACCAGCCACACCCCGGGGAATGTCCACACACACACCAGCCACACCCCCGGGGAATGTCCACACACACACCAGCCACACCCCGGGGAATGTCCACACACACACCAGCCACACCCCCGGGGAATGTCCACACACACACCAGCCACACCCCCGGGGAATGTCCACACACACACCAGCCACACCCCGGGGAATGTCCACACACACACCAGCCACCCCGGGGAATGTCCACACACACACCAGCCACACCCCGGGGAATGTCCACACACACACCAGCCACACCCCGGGGAATGTCCACACACACACCAGCCACACCCCCGGGGAATGTCCACACACACACCAGCCACACCCCCGGGGAATGTCCACACACACACCAGCCACACCCCGGGGAATGTCCACACACACACCAGCCACACCCCCGGGGAATGTCCACACACACACCAGCCACACCCCCGGGGAATGTCCACACACACACCAGCCACACCCCCGGGGAATGTCCACACACACACCAGCCACACCCCCGGGGAATGTCCACACACACACCAGCCACACCCCGGGGAATGTCCACACACACACCAGGGGAATGTCCACACACACACCAGCCACACCCCCGGGGAATGTCCACACACACACCAGCCACACCCCCGGGGAATGTCCACACACACACCAGCCACACCCCGGGGAATGTCCACACACACACCAGCCACACCCCCGGGGAATGTCCACACACACACCAGCCACACCCCCGGGGAATGTCCACACACACACCAGCCACACCCTCGGGGAATGTCCACACACACACCAGCCACACCCCCGGGGAATGTCCACACACACACCAGCCACACCCCGGGGAATGTCCACACACACACCAGCCACACCCCGGGGAATGTCCACACACACACACCAGCCACACCCCGGGGAATGTCCACACACACACCAGCCACACCCCGGGGAATGTCCACACACACACCAGCCACACCCCCGGGGAATGTCCACACAACAGCCACACCGAGGGAGGCAGACAGGCAGGGAGGGGGACAGGCAGGGGGGCAGGGAGGGGGACAGGCAGGGGGGCAGGGAGGGGGACAGGCAGGGGGGCAGGGAGGGGGACAGGCAGGGAGATGAAACAGAGACGCCTGGAACATTTCCCTAATCATGGTACACCCGGCTGGAAGTTGAAGCTGGAACATTGCCAAGGGCAGGACAGGAGGCCAGCAGGCTGGCAGGACCAGAGGGACAGTAGACAGAGAGATAGCCACACACACACAACTGAGAAAGGAAGAGACAGAGCAAACAAATATATCTAATCAAGGAGGAAAAAAATCCGCGGTGGGCAGAGGGAAGAGGCAATGAAGGGGCAAGGAAAGGGTAAGGAGGGGCAAGAAAGGGGCAAGGAACGGGTGTAAGGAGGGGCAAGGAAGGGGCAAGGAAGGGGTAAGGAGGGGCCAGAAAGGGGCAAGGAACGGGTGTAAGGAGGGGCAAGGAAGGGGCAAGGAGGGGCAAGGAAGGGGCAAGGAACGGGTGTAAGGAAGGTGAATGGGTGAGAAAGGGAAAGATATGTGACCATTAGGAATCTAGTGAAGACATCAGACACTCGCGCGTCTCTGACCTTGACAGGCCTATTGAAGCTCAGGCATCATTAGGCCTAGTTGACATGCCTATGCCAGCGAAAGAGAGCCTAAAACCATCACCACCTGGAGGCGACGACGACAATGAGAAGCACTCAAGACGAGTCGTGGAACAAGCACACACACACGGCTCGGACAATCTCCCAAAGGTGGTGTGAACACATGACTAGTGAACTGGACCCCACACAGTGGCAAGGTCGTGTGTGTGAAACAGACACACACACACACACACACCTTACGACACTGGAAGACAGAAGAGTAAGGGGAGACATGATCACAACCTACAAAATAATCAGAGGAATCGACCGGGTAAACAAGGATATAACTATTCAACACGGGTGGGACACGAACAAGGGGACACAGGTGGAAACTGAGTACCCACATGAGCCACAGAGACGTTAAAAGGAACTTTTTCAGTCAGAGTAGTTAACAGGTGGAATGCATTAGGCAGTGATGTGGTGGAGGCTGACTCCATACACAATTTCAAGTGTAGATATGATAAAGAGCCCAATAGGCTCAGGAACCTGTACACCAGTTGACTGACAGTTGAGAGGCGGGACCAAAGAGCCAAAGCTCAACCCCCGCAAACACAAGTAGGCGAGTACACACACACACACACACACACACACACACACACACACACACACACACACACACACACACACACACACACACACACACACACACACACACACACACACACACAGGGCTCCAAATAATACTACAATAAGGTACCGTTTGAAGCTCAACAAATCAATACTGTCAACTGCCTACAAAGCTACGAGTCGCCCGAGGGCATTAACCCCTTCCTCACAAACCCTTTACAACACAAACAAACAAACTCTGACGACAACTACATGATCGGGTATCTGGTGGTGGGGCGGCCCGGTCCCTCCAGTCGCACCCCCCTACCCCCAAACCTCTGGAGAAAACGTCCATATTGCGGTGTTTTAATTTGAATTAATGCGTTGCATTTTTTCACGGATTGGTGGATTCGGTAAATCGCGCATGTGTGGGGGCAGGTCTGGCGGGTGTGTGTGTGTCAGGTCTGGCAGGTGTGTGTGAGGGCAGGTCTGGCGGGTGTGTGTGTGTCAGGTCTGGCAGGTGTGTGTGAGGGCAGGTCTGGCGGGTGTGTGTGTGTCAGGTCTGCAAGGTGTGTGTGTGGGGGCAGGACAGAGCCCCGTGCAAGGGGATGAGGCCAGCCTTCCTACCTATCAATCCACAATATCACCCTGCCTGGCCTCCCCTTATATACATCAACAATAATATACACCATGCAGTGCTCCCCTATTGCAATCACAACCTCCCTATATATATATACCAGTACAATATATCAAGCCCCTGTTATCCCCAACCCAATATGTCGCATTCACTGTCCCTCCATCGGCCTTAATGACTTGGGTTTGTCTGTTTCTTAAATATAAAACTACATTAATATGTTTGTTAGGTTTCTTCAAGAAGTGCCGGATCAGCCGGGCTGTGGTGGGTGTGTGGGCCTGCGGGCCGCTCCAAGCAACAGCCTGGTGGACCAAACTCTCACAAGTCAAGCCTGGCCTGCGGGCCGCTCCAAGCAACAGCCTGGTGGACCAAACTCTCACAAGTCAAGCCTGGCCTGCGGGCCGCTCCAAGCAACAGCCTGGTGGACCAAACTCTCACAAGTCAAGCCTGGCCTGCGGGCCGCTCCAAGCAACAGCCTGGTGGACCAAACTCTCACAAGTCAAGCCCGGCCTGCGGGCCGCTCCAAGCAACAGCCTGGTGGACCAAACTCTCACAAGTTTTGCTGAAACATCATAGTAATTTGCATGTCAAGACGATATGTAAAATGTGAGGCTAACTTGAGAGATCAATAAGATAGCAGAAACTGACAAGGAGATGGGTAGTCATGGTAGTTCATAGTAACTACCAGGCTAGGCCAATCCGGTGAGCAACAGCAGCAGGAACGGAAGATGAATACCCATGGTAGTTCATGGTAAGCAAGCCAGGTGGCAAATAAAACCCCGTGAAATAAAAACACAATAGCGAATACTCATAGGGGCCTCATAGCCTGGTGGAGGGGCCTCATAGCCTGGTGGATAGCGCGCAGGACTCGTTATTCTGTGGCGCGGGTTCGATTCCCGCACGAGGCAGAAACAAATGGGCAAAGTTTCTTTCACAATGAATGCCCCTGTTACCTAACAGTAAATAGGTACCTGGGTGTTAGTCAGCTGTCACGGGCTGCTTCCTGGGGGTGGAGGCCTGGTCGAGGACCGGGCCGCGGGGACACTAAAGCCCCGAAATCATCTCAAGATAACCTCAAGATACTCTATCAAACCAACAACACACAATTAACCAATAGCATCAACCCAAAAATATAACGGGTACATAGTTGATAATTTCCTAAAACCATAATATACATACATATATTTCTTTCAGCGTAACTGCTTCATTCACGAAGCAGTTACGCAAGCACTGAAGAACCTGGGGCCAGATTAACGAAGCAGTTACGCAAGTACTTACGAACCTGGGGCCAGATTCACGAAGTAGTTACGCAAGCACTTTACGGACCTGGGCATGATTCACGAAGCAGTTACGCAAGCACTGAAGAACCTGGGGCCAGATTAACGAAGCAGTTACGCAAGTACTTACGAACCTGGGGCCAGATTCACGAAGTAGTTACGCAAGCACTTTACGGACCTTTACGAATTACTTTACGAACCATAACTGCTTCGTGAATCTGGCCCCAGGTTCGTAAGTGCTTGCATAACTGCTTCGTGAATCTGGCCCCAGGTCCGTTAGTGCTTGCGTAACTGCTTCGTGAATCTGGCCCCAGGTCCGTTAGTGCTTGCGTAACTGCTTCGTGAATCTGGCCCCAGGTTCGTAAGTGCTTGCATAACTGCTTCGTTAATCTGGCCCCAGGTTCGTAAGTGCTTGCGTAACTGCTTCGTGAATCTGGCCCCAGGTCCGTTAGTGCTTGCGTAATTGCTTCGTGAATCTGGCCCCAGGTCCGTTAGTGCTTGCGTAACTGCTTCGTGAATCTGGCCCCAGGTTCGTAAGTGCTTGCATAACTGCTTCGTTAATCTGGCCCCAGGTTCGTAAGTGCTTGCATAACTGCTTCGTGAATCTGGCCCCTGGTGGGTGCCAGGGTCAAGGCGGCACTACAACTGCTCCAGTGGTGTCCGGAAGCGCCGTTAAACGCACACTACTCACCAACACCATCACTACCACACTACTCACCATCATCATCACACTACTCACCAACATCATCACTACCACACTACTCACCACCACCATCACTACCACCACTACTCACTCCAACACCATCACTACCACACTACTCACCACACTACACACTACTCACCACATCATCACTACCACACCACACTCACTCACCAACACCATCACTACCACACTACTCACCATCATCATCACTACCACACTACTCACCAACACCATCACTACCACACTACTCACCACCACCATCACTACCACACTACTCACCAACACCATCACTACCACACTACTCACCAACACCATCACTACCACACTACTCACCACACACCATCACTACCACACTACTCACCTCTACTCACCACCATCACTACCACACTACTCACCACCACCATCACTACCACACTACTCACCAACACCATCACTACCACACTACTCACCAACACCATCACTACCACACTACTCACCACCACCATCACTACACACTACTCTCACTCACCACCACACACTCACAACCACACTACTCACCAACACCATCACTACCACACTACTCACTCACCATCACTACCACACTACTCACCAACATCATCACTACCACACTACTCACCACCACCATCACTACCACACTACTCACCAACACCATCACTACCACACTACTCACCAACACCATCACTACACACACTACTCACCACCACCATCACTACCACACTACTCACCACCACCATCACTACCACACTACTCACATCACCACCATCACTACCACACTACTCACCATCACTACCACACTACCACATCATCACTACCACACACTCACCACATCATCACTCACCACACATCACTACACACCACCACCATCACTACCACACTACTCACCAACACCATCACTACCACACTACTCACCACCACCATCACTACCACACTACTCACCAACACCATCACTACCACACTACTCACACACCATCACTACCACACTACTCACCATCATCATCACACCATCACTACCACACTACTCACCAACACCATCACTACCACACTACTCACCAACACCATCACTACCACACTACTCACCAACACCATCACTACCACACTACTCACCAACACCATCACTACCACACTACTCACCAACACCATCACTACCACACTACTCACCACTCACACCATCACTACCACACTACTCACCACCATCATCACTACCACACTACTCACCAACACATCACTACCACACTACCACACTCACTCACACTAACATCATCACTACCACACTACTCACCAACACCATCACTACCACACTACTCACCAACACCATCACTACCACACTACTCACCAACACCATCACTACCACACTACTCACAACACCATCACTACCACACTACTCACCAACACCATCACTACCACACTACTCACCATCACCATCACTACCACACTACTCACCAACACCATCACTACCACACTACTCACCAACACCATCACTACCACACTACTCACCACTCACCATCACTACCACACTACTCACCAACCACCATCACTACCACACTACTCACCTACTCACCACCATCACTACCACACTACTCACCAACACCATCACTACCACACTACTCACCAACACCATCACTACCACACTACTCACCATCATCATCACTACCACACTACCATCATCACTACTCACTCACCAACACCATCACTACCACACTACTCACCATCATCATCACTACCACACTACTCATCAACACCATCACTACCACACTACTCACCAACACCATCACTACCACACTACTCACCATCACACCATCACTACTCACATCATCACTACTCACCACCATCATCATCACTACCACACTACTCACCAACACTCATCACTACCACACTACTCACCAACACCATCACTACCACACTACTCACCAACACACATCACTACCACACTACTCACCAACACCATCACTACCACACTACTCACCAACACCATCACTACCACACTACTCACCAACACCATCACTACCACACTACTCACCACACTCATCATCACTACCACACTACTCACCAACACCATCACTACCACACTACTCACCAACACCATCACTACCACACTACTCACCAACACCATCACTACCACACTACTCACCAACACCATCACTACCACACTACTCACCAACACATCATCACTACCACACTACTCACCAACACCATCACTACCACACTACTCACCACCATCACTACCACACTACTCACCCATCATCACTACCACACTACTCACCACCACCATCACTACCACACTACTCACCACCATCACTACCACACTACTCACCACTCACCACCATCACTACCACACTACTCACCATCATCACTACCACACTACTCACCAACATCATCACTACCACACTACTCACCATCATCACTACCACACTACTCACCACATCATCACTACCACACTACTCACCAACATCATCACTACCACACTACTCACCAACACCATCACTACCACACTACTCACCACCATCACTACCACACTACTCACCACCACACTACCACACTACTCACCATCACTACCACACTACTCACCAACATCATCACTACCACACTACTCACCAACACCATCACTACCACACTACTCACCAACACCATCACACTACCACACTACTCACCAACATCATCACTACCACACTACTCACCATCATCATCATCACTACTCACACTACTCACCTACCACACACCATCACTATCACACTACTCACCAACATCATCACTACCACACTACTCACCAACACCATCACTACCACACTACTCACCAACACCATCACTACCACACTACTCACCAACACCATCACTACCACACTACTCACCAACACCATCACTACCACACTACTCACCAACACCATCACTACCACACTACTCACCAACACCATCACTACCACACTACTCACCACCACCATCACTACCACACTACTCACCAACACCATCACTACCACACTACTCACCAACACCATCACTACCACACTACTCACCACTCACCACCATCACTACCACACTACTCACCATCACTACCACACTACTCACCACACCATCACTACCACACTACTATATTGTCTGGCATCTAGGATATTAACACCTGCTTAACTAGCTGGCCATGTGACTAGTTAGTCTGGCAAAATGGAGCGTCTTGGGGCTCACGACGTGGCGCAGCTCCTAAGATAGAAGCTAGGAACACTGGGATCCGGAGGTTACGGTACAGTAGTCCTGGTTAACTGGCACGGAGAGCAGGCCGCACTTAAAGTGGCCAACCATGCATCGGCCGCTGAGAGCTTCGAGTGCGAAGCGCAAGTCTTGTCGGAACTGAAGGGGGCTGGAGGCGCGCCCCTCCTACTGGCGGTGTGTGACGACCCCCCAGCTCTCCTCACCACTTATAAAGGGAACACGAGCCTCGACAAGATCATATGCCACCCGCGATACGACGTAGTGCAGATTGGGTTTAAAATTGGACTAAAAATACTGCATATCCACACAAAAGACTATGTCCACAATGATATAAAATCCAACAATGTAATGATTGATGGCTCACCCGACCACCCAAAAATTAGTGTGATCGACTTCGGCCTCTCCTGTAAGAGTGGTGAAGTGGTCCTTATAAAAGGTGACCCCGAGGACTACCCGTTCTACGCCCCAGAAATCTTGACTGGTGAACCCAGCACCTTCGCCTCAGACGTCTTCTCCTACGGCCGTCTGATGCAGGAGATCCTAGTGGTAACAGGTACCAAAGATCCGGTACTAGTGAACCTGTTCCAAGAGGCGACACTGTCCAACCAAGAGTGGCGGCCATCCCTGCCCAACCTGCTCCGCCGCCTACAGGACCACATCAGAGACGACACCACCACGGACTCCACCTTCCACCGAGACCGCAAGAGGATTGAGCGGTATGAGGCAAAGTGCGCCAAGTGGGGGACAGACAGAGACGGACTGAGGATGCCTAAGGAGCAGGTTATGAGGGACAAGGCGCGGACGGAGGACTATTTGTTCCGTATAAGGGAATACTATGGGATCCTCGTCCTGTGAGAAGGATATCTATGATATCCTCGCCCTGTGAAAAGGATATCTATGATATCCTCGCCCTGTGAGAAGGAACTGGTTTGGTTCAATATGCCATTATTAAGTTTATAACAAAAATAAAGAAATAAAAGGATTAATTTGTTAAATTATCTGTTTGTCTATTCCTTTGCACGTAAAACCTTCATTGTATATGTATTGTTTAAACAAATTTTGCTATTAATGTGTGTGTGTGTGTGTGTGTGTGTGTGGTGAGATTGGTATATATTGAGAGAGAGAGGGGGAGAGGGAGAGAGACAGAGACAGAGCGAGAGAGACAGAGAGAGAGAATCCAAGAATCATTAATCCCTCAACATGCCTTCATTGGTTAATTACTTACTAATTACTCAGCAAATGTCATAATTTGCTGATCATCATTGGCTAACATGTGATCGCCAGTATGGTTGATAACTGATATTTCTGAAGTAATGATGTGAGGCGATAATCATCTTAACAGCTTTCTTCACCTGGACAAGTGAGGTCCACCCTAACCTCCGTTTCACCCTAGAAACAGCACTGACCTTGGACACACACGTGTTTATCTACGAGCACAGGAAGATTCAAACAACAATCTTATACAAACCAACGAACAAAAACTCACATCTCTAATACTCGTCAAGCCGTTTATCACATCTCTAATACTCGTCAAGCCGTTTATCACATCTCTAATACTCGTCAAGCCGTTTATCACATCTCTAATACTCGTCAAGCCATTTATCACATCTCTAATACTCGTCAAGCCATTTATCACATCTCTAATACTCGTCAAGCCATTTATCACATCTCTAATACTCAAGCCATTTATCACATCTCTAATACTCGTCAAGCCATTTACCACATCTCTAATACTCAAGCCAATTATCACATCTCTAATACTCGCCAAGCCAATTATCACATCTCTAATACTCAAGCCATTTACCACATCTCTAATACTCAAGCCAATTATCACATCTCTAATACTCGTCAAGCCAATTATCACATCTCTAATACTCAAGCCATTTACCACATCTCTAATACTCAAGCCAATTATCACATCTCTAATACTCGTCAAGCCATTTATCACATCTCTAATACTCAAGCCATTTACCACATCTCTAATACTCGTCAAGCCATTTATCACATCTCTAATACTCGTCAAGCCATTTCTATCATTTAAAAAGATCCCTAACCTATTCCCTGGGAATCCGACTGAAACGAATAGTCAGGGATGGGGAGAGACTAGGATAGGAGAAGGGGAGTCCTTCAGTGGCTCTGGGATTTTTTCAGACACTGGTGCCTGATATATGAGTGGATAGCGCACGTGATTCGAAGTCCTAATGTTCCGGGTTCGATCCCCAGTGGAGGCGGAAACAAATGGGCAGAGTGTCTTTCACCCTGATGCCCCTGTTCACCTAGCAGTAAATAGGTACCTGGGAGTTAGACAGCTGCTACGGGCTGCTTCCTGGGGATGTGTAACAGAAAGGAGGCCAGGTCGAGGACCGGGCCGCGGGGACGCTAAGCCCCAAAACCATCTCAAGATAACCACGATAAAATCCCCCAATATGCAGATACAAAGTTAGCACAAAGAACCAGATCTTCATTGTTACAATACGGGATACAACAGCCAACTAATGAGAGGCTAATCCTCCTGTCCCTCAACTTTCCAGCGACCGCGGGGCCGCTCCTGCGAGAAGTCGTCAGTCAACCTCTGGGAGTATCTGAGATATATACAAGAGTTGTTACATTCTTGTACAGCCACTAGTACGCGTAGCGTTTCGGGTAAGTCCTTAATCCTATGGTCCCTGGAATACGATCCCCTGCCGCGAAGAATCGTTTTTTCATCCAAGTACACATTTTACTGTTGCGTTAAACAGAGGCTACAGTTAAGGAATTGCGCCCAGTAAATCCTCCCCGGCCAGGATACGAACCCATGACATAGCGCTCGCGGAACGCCAGGCGAGTGTCTTACCACTACACCACGGAGACTGGTTAACGAGTCTAACGAGTCTGCAAGGAAATCACCCAGCGTCGTAGAAATTCCCACAGGAAATACCCACGTTAGCTTGGAAACAGGTAAATCCTTACATGACATTTTGATAACAGCTAAATTTTCCAAGCAATCAACATACCGTTGGATTAAGGACTCACCAACACCATCACTACCACACTACTCACCACCACCATCACTACCACACTACTCACCAACACCATCACTACCACACTACTCACCAACACCATCACTACCACACTACTCACCAACACCATCACTACCACACTACTCACCAACACCATCACTACCACACTACTCACCAACACCATCACTACCACACTACTCACCAACACCATCACTACCACACTACTCACCAACACCATCACTACCACACTACTCACCAACACCATCACTACCACACTACTCACCAACACCATCACTACCACACTACTCACCAACACCATCACTACCACACTACTCACCATCACTACCACACTACTCACCATCACTACCACACTACTCACCATCACTACCACACTACTTACCATCACTACCACACTACTCACCAACACCATCACTACCACACTACTCACCAACACCATCACTACCACACTACTCACCAACACCATCACTACCACACTACTCACCAACACCATCACTACCACACTACTCACCAACACCATCACTACCACACTACTCACCATCACTACCACACTACTCACCATCACTACCTCACTACTCACCATCACTACCACACTACTCACCATCACTACCACACTACTCACCAACACCATCACTACCACACTACTCACCACCACCATCACTACCACACTACTCACCACCACCATCACTACCACACTACTCACCAACACCATCACTACCACACTACTCACCAACACCATCACTACCACACTACTCACCAACACCATCACTACCACACTACTCACCACCACCATCACTACCACACTACTCACCAACACCATCACTACCACACTACTCACCAACACCATCACTACCACACTACTCACCAACACCATCACTACCACACTACTCACCAACACCATCACTACCACACTACTCACCAACACCATCACTACCACACTACTCACCATCACTACCACACTACTCACCAACACCATCACTACCTCACTACTCACCAACACCATCACTACCACACTACTCACCAACACCATCACTACCTCACTACTCACCAACACCATCACTACCACACTACTCACCACCACCATCACTACCACACTACTCACCATCACTACCACACTACTCACCATCACTACCACACTACTCACCATCACTACCACACTACTCACCATCACTACCACACTGTCAGTATAATAATCTTGACTATATATACACTCACAAACATTTTTACTTACACAATTATTATCACACTAACTCACCATTATGTAAACCGTGTCACTATTATCACCCTTATGTAAACTGTGTCACTATTACCACCCTTATGTAAACTGTGTCACTATTACCACCCTTATGTAAACTGTGTCACTATTACCACCCTTATGTAAACTGTCACTATTACCACCCTTATGTAAACTGTGTCACTATTACCACCCTTATGTAAACTGTGTCACTGTTGAGTTACCACCTCAGATGAAAGCATTACCACCTCAGTTAATAATCATATTGACAATCTCCGTCAAACTGCACTTGACAACTTGAGGACAAAGTCCTGTCTACGGTGTTCCTGAGGTAAACTTGACGGGTGATCAAAATGGTGTGAGGACCATGAACATTTTCCCTTGCCTGCCCCTCTGGCCAGCCCTGGTGATCCTCTTGACTATATTGTCTGGCATCTAGGATATTAGCACCTGCTTAACTAGCTGGCCATGTGACTAGTTAGTCTGGCAAAATGGAGCGTCTTGGGGCTCACGACGTGGCGCAGCTCCTAAGATAGAAGCTAGGAACACTGGGATCCGGAGGTTACGGTACAGTAGTCCTGGTTAACTGGCACGGAGAGCAGGCCGCACTTAAAGTGGCCAACCATGCATTGGCCGCTGAGAGCTTCGAGTGCGAAGCGCAAGTCTTGTCGGAACTGAAGGGGGCTGGAGGCGCGCCCCTCCTACTGGCGGTGTGTGACGACCCCCCAGCTCTCCTCACCACTTATAAAGGGAACACGAGCCTCGACAAGATCATATGCCACCCGCGATACGACGTAGTGCAGATTGGGTTTAAAATTGGCCTAAAAATACTGCATATCCACACAAAAGACTATGTCCACAATGATATAAAATCCAACAATGTAATGATTGATGGCTCACCCGACCACCCAAAAATTAGTGTGATCGACTTCGGCCTCTCCTGTAAGAGTGGTGAAGTGGTCCTTATAAAAGGTGACCCCGAGGACTACCCGTTCTACGCCCCAGAAATCTTGACTGGTGAACCCAGCACCTTCGCCTCAGACGTCTTCTCCTACGGGCGTCTAATGCAGGAGATCCTAGAGGTGTCAGGTACCAAAGATCCGGTACTAGTGAACCTGTTCCAAGAGGCGACATTGTCCAACCAAGAGTGGCGGCCATCCCTGCCCAACCTGCTCCGCCGCCTACAGGACCACATCAGAGACGACACCACCACGGACTCCACCTTCCACCGAGACCGCAAGAGGATTGAGCGGTATGAGGCAAAGTGCGCCAAGTGGAGGACAGACAGAGACGGACTGAGGATGCCTAAGGAGCAGGTTATGAGGGACAAGGCGCGGACGGAGGACTATTTGTTCCGTATAAGGGAATACTATGGGATCCTCGTCCTGTGAGAAGGATATCTATGATATCCTCGCCCTGTGAGAAGGAACTGGTTTGGTTCAATATGCCATTATTAAGTTTATAACAAAAATAAAGAAATAAAAGGATTAATTTGTTAAATTATCTGTTTGTCTATTCCTTTGCACGTAAAACCTTCATTGTATATGTATTGTTTAAACAAATTTTGCTATTAATGTGTGTGTGTGTGTGTGTGGTGAGATTGGTATATATTGAGAGAGAGAGAGAGAGAGAGAGAGAGAGAGAGAGAGAGAGAGAGAGAGAGAGAGAGAGAGAGAGAGAGAGAGAGAGAGAGAGAGAGAGAGAGAGAGGGAGAGAGACACAGAGAGAGAGAGAATCCAAGAATCATTCATCCCTCAACATGCCTCCATTGGTAAATTACTTACTAATCACTCAGCAAATGTCATAATTTGCTGATCATCATTGGCTAACATGTGATCGCCAGTATGGTGTTAGTATAGGCCGATCTGCTGCTGATCTCTTGCTAAGTCTCTCCACTAAGTGGCATCATACCCAATTGTGTTGTGATTTTCACCCCAAAATAAATTCTACGAAACATCTTAATAGCTAATTTTCTAATTACTGATTAAACAAATGGTTAATCAGATGAAATTTCTGTAATTAGACTGTTCATCATACTTGCATACTTTTTCCGCATACTTAGATCAGTGTTTTTTTATCATTTTTGAAGGTATTTATCAAGTTCTCTCTTGAACACTGTGAGGGGTCGGCCAGTTATGTCCCTTATGTGTAGTGGAAGCGTGTTGAACAGTCTCGGGCCTCTGATGTTGATAGTTCTCTCTTGAACACTGTGAGGGGTCGGCCAGTTATGTCCCTTATGTGTAGTGGAAGCTGAACAGTCTCGGGCCTCTGATGTTGATAGTTCTCTCTTGAACACTGTGAGGGGTCGGCCAGTTATGTCCCTTATGTGTAGTGGAAGTGTGTTGAACAGTCTCGGGCCTCTGGTGTTGATAGTTCTCTCTTGAACACTGTGAGGGGTCGGCCAGTTATGTCCCTTATGTGTAGTGGAAGCTGAACAGTCTCGGGCCTCTGATGTTGATAGTTCTCTCTTGAACACTGTGAGGGGTCGGCCAGTTATGTCCCTTATGTGTAGTGGAAGTGTGTTGAACAGTCTCGGGCCTCTGATGTTGATAGTTCTCTCTTGAACACTGTGAGGGGTCGGCCAGTTATGCCCCTTATGTGTAGTGGAAGCTGAACAGTCTCGGGCCTCTGATGTTGATAGTTCTCTCTTGAACACTGTGAGGGGTCGGCCAGTTATGCCCCTTATGTGTAGTGGAAGCTGAACAGTCTCGGGCCTCTGATGTTGATAGTTCTCTCTTGAACACTGTGAGGGGTCGGCCAGTTATGTCCCTTATGTGTAGTGGAAGTGTGTTGAACAGTCTCGGGCCTCTGGTGTTAAGAGTTCTAACTCCACCTATTCTGTTACCTATCTCAAGGTAGGTAGGTAACGCTTGATAAATGATATTTCTGAAGTAATGATGTGAGGCGATAATCATCTTAACAGCTTTCTTCACCTGGACAAGTGAGGTCCACCCTAACCTCCGTTTCACCCTAGAAACAGCACTGACCTTGGACACACACGTGTTTATCTACGAGCACAGGAAGATTCAAACAACAATCTTATACAAACCAACGAACAAAAACTCACATCTCTAATACTCGTCAAGCCATTTATCACATCTCTAATACTCGTCAAGCCATTTATCACATCTCTAATACTCGTCAAGCCGTTTATCACATCTCTAATACTCGTCAAGCCGTTTATCACATCTCTAATACTCGTCAAGCCATTTATCACATCTCTAATACTCGTCAAGCCGTTTATCACATCTCTAATACTCGTCAAGCCATTTATCACATCTCTAATACTCGTCAAGCCATTTATCACATCTCTAATACTCGTCAAGCCATTTATCACATCTCTAATACTCAAGCCATTTATCACATCTCTAATACTCGTCAAGCCATTTACCACATCTCTAATACTCAAGCCAATTATCACATCTCTAATACTCGTCAAGCCATTTCTATCATTTAAAATGATCCCTAACCTATTCCCTGGGAATCCGACTGAAACGAATAGTCAGGGATGGGGAGAGACTAGGATAGGAGAAGGGGAGTCCTTCAGTGGCTCTGGGATTTTTTTCAGACACTGGTGCCTGACATATGAGTGGATAGCGCACGTGATTCGAAGTCCTAATGTTCCGGGTTCGATCCCCAGTGGAGGCGGAAACAAATGGGCAGAGTGTCTTTCACCCTGATGCCCCTGTTCACCTAGCAGTAAATAGGTACCTGGGAGTTAGACAGCTGCTACGGGCTGCTTCCTGGGGATGTGTAACAGAAAGGAGGCCAGGTCGAGGACCGGGCCGCGGGGACGCTAAGCCCCAAAACCATCTCAAGATAACCACGATAAAATCCTCCAATATGCAGATACAAAGTTAGCACAAAGAACCAGATCTTCATTGTTACAACACGGGATACAACAGCCAACTAATGAGAGGCTAATCCTCCTGTCCCTCAACTTTCCAGCGACCGCGGGCCCGCTCCTGAGAGAAGTCGTCAGTCAACCTCTGGGAGTATCTGAGATATATACAAGAGTTGTTACATTCTTGTACAGCCACTAGTACGCGTAGCGTTTCGGGCAGGTCCCTGGAATACGACCCCCTGCCGCGAAGAATCGTTTTTTCATCCAAGTACACATTTTACTGTTGCGTTAAACAGAGGCTACAGTTAAGGAATTGCGCCCAGTAAATCCTCCCCGGCCAGGATACGAACCCATGACATAGCGCTCGCGGAACGCCAGGCGAGTGTCTTACCACTACACCACGGAGACTGGTTAACGAGTCTAACGAGTCTGCAAGGAAATCACCAAGCGTCGTAGAAATTCCCACAGGAAATACCCACGTTAGCTTGGAAACGAGGTAAATCCTTACATGACATTTTGATAACAGCTAAATTTTCCTAGCAATCAACATACCGTTGGATTAAGGACTCACCAACACCATCACTACCACACTACTCACCAACACCATCACTACCACACTACTCACCACCACCATCACTACCACACTACTCACCAACACCATCACTACCACACTACTCACCAACACCATCACTACCACACTACTCACCAACACCATCACTACCACACTACTCACCAACACCATCACTACCACACTACTCACCAACACCATCACTACCACACTACTCACCATCACTACCACACTACTCACCATCACTACCACACTACTCACCATCACTACCACACTACTTACCATCACTACCACACTACTCACCAACACCATCACTACCACACTACTCACCAACACCATCACTACCACACTACTCACCAACACCATCACTACCACACTACTCACCATCACTACCACACTACTCACCATCACTACCACACTACTCACCATCACTACCACACTACTCACCAACACTACCACACTACTCACCAACACCATCACTACCACACTACTCACCAACACCATCACTACCACACTACTCACCAACACCATCACTACCACACTACTCACCAACACCATCACTACCACACTACTCACCATCACTACCACACTACTCACCATCACTACCACACTACTCACCATCACTACCACACTACTCACCAACACCATCACTACCACACTACTCACCACCACCATCACTACCACACTACTCACCACCACCATCACTACCACACTACTCACCAACACCATCACTACCACACTACTCACCAACACCATCACTACCACACTACTCACCAACACCATCACTACCACACTACTCACCACCACCATCACTACCACACTACTCACCAACACCATCACTACCACACTACTCACCAACACCATCACTACCACACTACTCACCAACACCATCACTACCACACTACTCACCAACACCATCACTACCTCACTACTCACCAACACCATCACTACCACACTACTCACCACCACCATCACTACCACACTACTCACCATCACTACCACACTACTCACCATCACTACCACACTACTCACCATCACTACCACACTACTCACCATCACTACCACACTGTCAGTATAATAATCTTGACTATATATACACTCACAAACATTTTTACTTACACAATTATTATCACACTAACTCACCATTATGTAAACTGTGTCACTATTATCACCCTTATGTAAACTGTGTCACTATTACCACCCTTATGTAAACTGTGTCACTATTACCACCCTTATGTAAACTGTGTCACTATTACCACCCTTATGTAAACTGTCACTATTACCACCCTTATGTAAACTGTGTCACTATTACCACCCTTATGTAAACTGTGTCACTATTACCACCCTTATGTAAACTGTGTCACTATTACCACCCTTATGTAAACTGTGTCACTGTTGAGTTACCACCTCAGTTAATAATCATATTGACAATCTCCGTCAAACTGCACTTGACAACTTGAGGATAAAGTCCTGTCTACGGTGTTCCTAAGGTAAACTTGACGGGTGATCAAAATGGTGTGAGGACCATGAACATTTTCCCTTGCCTGCCCCTCTGGCCAGCCCTGGTGATCCTCTTGACTATATTGTCTGGCATCTAGGATATTAGCACCTGCTTAACTAGCTGGCCATGTGACTAGTTAGTCTGGCAAAATGGAGCGTCTTGGGGCTCACGACGTGGCGCAGCTCCTAAGATAGAAGCTAGGAACACTGGGATCCGGAGGTTACGGTACAGTAGTCCTGGTTAACTGGCACGGAGAGCAGGCCGCACTTAAAGTGGCCAACCATGCATTGGCCGCTGAGAGCTTCGAGTGCGAAGCGCAAGTCTTGTCGGAACTGAAGGGGGCTGGAGGCGCGCCCCTCCTACTGGCGGTGTGTGACGACCCCCCAGCTCTCCTCACCACTTATAAAGGGAACACGAGCCTCGACAAGATCATATGCCACCCGCGATACGACGTAGTGCAGATTGGGTTTAAAATTGGACTAAAAATACTGCATATCCACACAAAAGACTATGTCCACAATGATATAAAATCCAACAATGTAATGATTGATGGCTCACCCGACCACCCAAAAATTAGTGTGATCGACTTCGGCCTCTCCTGTAAGACTGGCGAAGTGGTCCTTATAAAAGGTGACCCCGAGGACTACCCGTTCTACGCCCCAGAAATCTTGACTGGTGAACCCAGCACCTTCGCCTCAGACGTCTTCTCCTACGGGCGTCTAATGCAGGAGATCCTAGAGGTGTCAGGTACCAAAGATCCGGTACTAGTGAACCTGTTCCAAGAGGCGACATTGTCCAACCAAGAGTGGCGGCCATCCCTGCCCAACCTGCTCCGCCGCCTACAGGACCACATCAGAGACGACACCACCACGGACTCCACCTTCCACCGAGACCGCAAGAGGATTGAGCGGTATGAGGCAAAGTGCGCCAAGTGGAGGACAGACAGAGACGGACTGAGGATGCCTAAGGAGCAGGTTATGAGGGACAAGGCGCGGACGGAGGACTATTTGTTCCGTATAAGGGAATACTATGGGATCCTCGTCCTGTGAGAAGGATATCTATGATATCCTCGCCCTGTGAGAAGGATATCTATGATATCCTCGCCCTGTGAGAAGGAACTGGTTTGGTTCAATATGCCATTATTAAGTTTATAACAAAAATAAAGAAATAAAAGGATTAATTTATTAAATTATCTGTTTGTCTATTCCTTTGCACGTAAAACCTTCATTGTATATGTATTGTTTAAACAAATTTTGCTATTAATGTGTGTGTGTGTGTGTGGTGAGATTGGTATATATTGAGAGAGAGGGGGAGGGGGAGGGGGGAGAGGGAGAGGGAGAGGGAGAGAGACAGAGACAGCGAGAGAGACAGAGACAGAGCGAGAGAGACAGAGACAGAGCGAGAGAGACAGAGACAGAGCGAGAGAGACAGAGACAGAGAGAGAGACAGAGAGAGAGAGAGAGAGAGAGAGAGAGAGAGAGAGAGAGAGAGAGAGAGAGAGAGAGAGAGAGAGAGAGAGAGAGAGAGAGAGAGAGAGAGAGAGAGAGAGAGAGAGAGAGGGACAGAGACAGAGAGATAGGTTACAAGAGGATAGGTTATCTTGAGATGATTTCGGGGCTTTTAGTGTCCCCGCGGCCCGGTCCTCGACCAGGCCTCCACCCCCAGGAAGCAGCCCGTGACAGCTGACTAACTCCCAGGTACCTATTTTACTGCTAGGTAACAGGGGTGCAACAGGTTTTTCACCCACAGGGTATATACACCAGTATACACAGTATGTCCAACATATATACACCAGCACACAGTATGTCCAACATATATACACCAGCACACAGTATGTCCAACATATATACACCAGTATACACAGTATGTCTTAATATATATTCTTGACAATGAGTAGTGACATTTAGTGTTACAGTTGTGGTGCTCAAATGGCTGTTGTTACACATGTGTAGCACACATGTGTTATGTCATTATAACGATGCAACAAGCTCTTGTTACATCATTATAATGACAATTTAATCTGTGTGTGTGTGTGTGTGTAACGAAGCAGTTACGCAAGCACTTACGAACCTGGGGCCAGATTCACGAAGCAGTTACGCAAGCACTTACGAACCTGGGGCCAGATTCACGAAGTAGTTACGCAAACAATTACGAACCTGTTCATCTTTTCTCAATCTTTGACGGCTTTGTTTCCAATTATTAAACAGTTAATGAGCTCGGAAGCACCAGGAGGCTGTTTATAACAATAACAACAGTTGATTGGAAAGTTTTCATGCTTGTAAACTGTTTAATAAATGTAACCAATGGCCTCGTAGCCTGGTGGATAGCGCGCAGGACTCGTAATTCTGTGGCGCGGGTTCGATTCCCGCACGAGGCAGAAACAAATGGGCAAAGTTTCTTTCACCCTGAATGCCCCTGTTACCTTGCAGTAAATAGGTACCTGGGAGTTAGTCAGCTGTCACGGGCTGCTTCCTGGGGGTGGAGGCCTGGTCGAGGACCGGGCCGCGGGGACACTAAAAAAGCCCCGAAATCATCTCAAGATAATGTTGTTTAAAATTGAGCCAAGATGTACACGTTCGTAAGTGCTTGCGTAACTGCTTCGTGAGTACTGACCCCAGGTCCGTAAACGCTTGCATAACTGCTTCGCGAGTCTGGCCCCAGGTTCGTAAATGCTTGCGTAACTGCTTCGTGAATCTGGCCCCAGGTTCGTAAATGCTTGCGTAACTGCTTAGTGAATCTGGCCTCAGGTTCGTAAATGCTTGCGTAACTGCTTCGTGAGTCTGGCCCCAGGTTCGTAAATGCTTGCGTAACTGCTTCGTGAATCTGACCCCAGGTTCATAAATGCTTGCGTAACTGCTTCGTGAATCTGACCCCAGGTTCATAAATGCTTGCGTAACTGCTTCGTGAGTCTGGCCCCAGGTTCGTAAATGCTTGCGTAACTGCTTCGTGAATCTGACCCCAGGTTCATAAATGCTTGCGTAACTGCTTCGTGAATCTGACCCCAGGTTCATAAATGCTTGCGTAACTGCTTCGTGAATCTGACCCCAGGTTCATAAATGCTTGCGTAACTGCTTCGTGAATCTGACCCCAGGTTCATAAATGCTTGCGTAACTGCTTCGTGAATCTGACCCCAGGTTCGTACAGGGCTTGAACCGTAGACCCCACGAGAGGTCGTAGCTCTATCGACTGGCTATAAGCAGTCTTTAAGACTACTTTACTATCCATCAGTCATGGGATCGAGTGGATAAGTGCCCCCCCCCCCCCCCCCCCCCCCCGCCCAACTACTTGGGCTGGACGGTAGAGCGACGGTCTTGCTTCATGCAGGTCGGCGTTCGATGACCACCTACATAATAGAGGTCTTAGGTAGTTACGGGGCTTAGCGTCGCCGCGGTCCCGCTACGGTACGGTCCAACATCCTGGTTGATCAGTCCAGCAACCAGGAGGCCTGGTCGATGACCGGGCCGCGGGGACGCTAAGCCCCCGGAAGCACCTCAAAGGTAACGGTTCAAGTGTCAAGAGAATTTGACCCTAATTGCGACTGTTCCTTTCGGAGCTTTTTAATGTCAATAGTGGGAAGAGTTGCTCCATTTTTCTGGCAGTGACCTATCACGATTCGTGATGTAGTACGGTAGTTACACCAGAGATAATTGGCTGAACCTCCTCGTGTACAACAGTATACCGCACACATTACCATCGTTGTCAGTATGTAAATTTTGACGTAATACAAACATATAGTTTGTCAAAACAAGTAGGCCTAAATTCAATTATCACAATCTACTGAAAAAAATTACACGTAGGCTAATGAGTCACGATTTGCTAATGGTCAAAATTTGTCAAGCCTCGTCGGCCTCTCCATTAGGCAACCATTAGCATAGGTCTATGAACCCTACACACACCAAAATACACACACAACCTTACTGAAACCAAACACATCCAGCCTCGCCAAACCCATTCGCAACCAAGGTTAGGTTAGGCTAGGTTAGGGAAGGTTAGGATAGGATAGGCTAGGCTAACTAAACCTAACTTAACCGCTCGATGCTCACCTATGCCCAATAGCGACTTGTAACGACGTATTTACCGCGTAATGTAGGATTGAGTAAACAAATTATAGGTGACTGAGAATTACATATGACCAGCTGGGTTAGTGGGAGAAATTCTGGTTATTAATTATGATGTAAGTTTAAAACTGCGCGCTTACATTATACGGAAACGGCACCTGTCAATTACTTCTTTTAACGAGTTTGAAAATAACGATTCCTGTTGGAACACATCCCATCACCACCTGCCTGGTACAGTGATGTTACCGGGGTACAGTGATGTTACTGGGTACAGTGATGTTACTGGGTACAGTGATGTTACCAGGGTACAGTGCACCAACCTTCACTACAGACACCACCAGCTGCCCGGTACAGTCACGTTACCAGTGTACAAAGCCCTGTACCTTCACCACAGACACTATCAGGGGTGAAAAACGCCCAACAGGCGTTTACAACAACAAAACGCTCCGACTAGGCTCGCCGGTCGGAGTCGGTCGGCCGAGCGGACAGCACGCTGGACTTGTGATCCTGTGGTCCTGGGTTCGATTTTCATCCTATGCGTTAGGGGTGTTAGGGGTGACATGATAGAGGTTTACAAGTGGATGAATGGACATAACAGGGGGTATATTAATAGGGTATTAAAAATATCAACACAAGACAGAACACGAAACAATGGGTATAAATTGGATACGTTTAGATTTAGGAAAGACTTGGGTAAATACTGGTTCGGTAACAGGGTTGTTGATTTGTGGAACCAATTACCGCGTAACGTGGTGGAGGTGGGGTCCCTCGATTGTTTCAAGCATGGGTTGGACATGTATGAGTGGGATTGGGTGGTTATAGATAGGAGCTGCCTCGTATGGGCCAATAGGCCTTCTGCAGTTACCTTTGTTCTTATGTTCTATGCCCCTGTTACCTAGCAGTAAAATAGGTACCTGGGTGTTAGTCAGCTGTCACGGGCTGCTTCCTGGGGGTGGAGGCCAGGTCGAGGACCGGACCGCGGGGACACTAAAGCCTTGAAATCATCACAAGATAACCTCAAGATAACTAGCAAATCACTTTCAATACGAAACTGTAACAGCTGCAACCCAATTCCTGCTTCATACGGATTTACTAGCTCTCACACCACGAATTCCCAACAGATAATTTTATAAGTAACAAAGAAATAAAATGACTTCGTGGGATATCCTGTTATATTAAGTCTTTCCAAATTGTTTATTATTCAATAATAATTTCAACGAGAAAGGTACTTAAAGCGAGACATGAACCCAGCGATAGGTGACGTAAATGGGGATTTCGATGTGGATTTAATATATAACTTATTTAAGAATATTCTAAACAAAGCACAGGAACGTACAAATATATATATTCGATCTATACAAATTGAATAGATCGAATACTAATGACCCAAAGTGGATAACAAATAATTTAAAGAACCTTATAGGTAAAAAGAGAGCTTGGTACAAAAGGATTAAGAATGGGGAAGTCAGGTTAGAACAGGAATTCATACAACTGGTTAGAAATGTTAAAAAAGAGATTAGGAAAGCAAAAAGAAACTATGAAGTTCGCATAGCAGAGCAAGCAAAGTCAAATCCTAAAGGGTTTTTTCAGTTATATCGAACTAAGACTAGGGAAAGGGTAGGTCCATTAAAATCTGAGACAGGTCAAATAACGGATAATGACAAGGAGATGAGTAGTATTTTTAACAAATATTTTATATCTGTATTTACTAAAGAAGAACTTAACAATATGCCTTCAGCCGAACAAGTCTATGTGGGTGGGGATGAGGACAGGTTGACTAGTTTAGCAGTTACCAGGGAGGATGTAATTAAACAATTAGAAAAACTAAAACCAAACAAATCCCCAGGGCCGGATGAAGTGTTTGCCAGGGTGCTTAAAGAATGCAAAGAGGAGCTTTCCGAGCCACTGTCAACCATATTTAATAAATCAATAGAGTCGGGCAGAGTGCCAGAGTCATGGAAGGTAGCTAATGTGGTACCAATTTTTAAGAAAGGAGATAGATCACTTGCGTCAAACTATCGGCCAATTAGCCTAACGTCTATTGTGGGAAAGTTACTTGAATCAATAATTGCAAATACAATTCGTCTCCATCTTGAAAAACATAAATTAATAAATGAGTCGCAACATGGTTTTACAAATGGTCGTTCATGTTTAACAAATTTGCTAACTTTTTATTCCAGCATAGTTGAGGAAGTTGATAGTGGTAAGGATTGTGATGTTGTGTACCTTGACTTTAGCAAAGCTTTTGATACAGTGCCACATGAAAGACTAATTAAAAAAATAGCAGCTCATGGTATTGGGGGGTGCTATATTAACTTGGATTAGGGCATGGCTATTCCAAAGGAAACAGAGAGTTAGTATAAATGGGGTTAAGTCAGAGTGGGATAATGTTGTTAGTGGAGTACCTCAGGGCTCTGTCCTGGAACCTCTGTTGTTTATAATATATATAAATGATTTAGATTCAGGTTTGAGTAGCAACATTTGCAAATTTGCCGATGATACGAAAATCGGTAGGGAAATTAATTCGGAGGAGGACTCACTATCACTTCAAGTTGATCTAGATAGGGTTTTGAAATGGTCAAATGATTGGCAAATGCAGTTTAACGCTGATAAATGTAAAGTTCTGAGGCTAGGTAATGATGATAGAGTTACAAGATACGAGCTAGATGGTGTTGAGATTGCGAAGTCGGATTGCGAAAGGGATCTGGGAGTTATGATTAGTAAGAATTTAAAACAAAAGGATCAATGCATGAATGTTCGTAATAAGGCGAATAGGACACTGGGATTTATTAATCGAAGCGTTAGTAACAAGACACCTGGTGTGGTTCTTAAGCTATATCTTGCTCTGGTTAGGCCCCATTTAGATTATGCAGTCCAGTTTTGGTCGCCGTATTATAGAATGGATATAAATTCACTTGAACGTGTCCAACGTAGGATGACTAAGTTAATTCCCCAAATTAGAAATCTTTCATATGAAGAAAGATTAACAAAGCTTAAGTTGCATTCACTGGAAAGGCGAAGAGTTAGGGGTGACATGATAGAGGTTTACAAGTTAAACAGTTCTGCAGTTACCTTTGTTCTTATGTTCTTAAAGCCGCATGAGTGATAACAGCCATTGTGGGTGGAGACCCCAGCCTGATAGACTATCGTATTAGCAATAGACAAGGCAGCCTGATAAAATACAATATTGGCAATGGACAACGCAGCCTGATAGAATACAATATTAACAATAGACAATGTAGCCTGATAGACTACAATATTGGCAATAGACAGAACGGTGGTGAGAAAGAGAGAGCAGCGTAATAGAAGGCTTGCAGGCACATTGTGCGGTTACGCTTGACCATAGTTGAGAGTGTAATACTTCCCGTGAATTGTGAGGCGACTGTAGTTCTTAACTGCCCTTGGTGATGGGTTGGTGAAGCAGCAGTGTGGGGCGGGTGAAGCAGCAGCAGCAGTGTGGGGCGGGTGAAGCAGCAGCAGCAGTGTGGGGCGGGTGAAGCAGCAGCAGCAGTGTGGGGCGGGTGAAGCAGCAGCAGCAGCAGCAGTGTGAGGCGGGTGAAGCAGCAGCAGTGTGGGGCGGGTGAAGCAGCAGCAGCAGCAGCAGTGTGGGGCGGGTGAAGCAGCAGCAGCAGCAGCAGCAGCAGCAGTGTGGGGCGGGTGAAGCAGCAGCAGCAGCAGTGTGGGGCGGGTGAGCAGCAGCAGCAGCAGTGTGGGCGGGTGAAGCAGCAGCAGTGTGGGGCGGGTGAAGCAGCAGCAGCAGTGTGGGGGCGGGTGAAGCAGCAGCAGCAGTGTGGGGTGGGTGAAGCAGCAGCAGTGTGGGGCGGGTGAAGCAGCAGCAGCAGTGTGGGGCGGGTGAAGCAGCAGCAGTGTGGGGCGGGTGAAGCATCAGCAGCAGCAGTGTGGGGCGGGTGAAGCAGCAGCAGCAGTGTGGGGCGGGTGAAGCAGCAGCAGCAGTGTGGGGCGGGTGAAGCAGCAGCAGCAGTGTGGGGCGGGTGAAGTAGCAGCAGCAGTGTGGGGCGGGTGAAGCAGCAGCAGCAGTGTGGGGCGGGTGAAGCAGCAGCAGCAGTGTGGGGCGGGTGAAGCAGCAGCAGCAGTGTGGGGCGGGTGAAGTAGCAGCAGCAGTGTGGGGCGGGTGAAGCAGCAGCAGCAGTGTGGGGCGGGTGAAGCAGCAGCAGCAGTGTGGGGCGGGTGAAGCAGCAGCAGCAGCAGTGTGGGGCGGGTGAAGCAGCAGCAGTGTGGGGCGGGTGAAGCAGCAGCAGTGTGGGGGGGAGTGAAGCAGCAGCAGTGTGGGGCGGGTGAAGCAGCAGCAGCAGCAGTGTGGGGCGGGTGGAGCAGCAGCAGCAGCAGTGTGGGGCGGGTGAAGCAGCAGCAGCAGCAGTGTGGGGCGGGTGAAGCAGCAGCAGCAGCAGTGTGGGGCGGGTGAAGCAGCAGCAGCAGCAGTGTGGGGCGGGTGAAGCAGCAGCAGCAGCAGTGTGGGGCGGGTGAAGCAGCAGCAGCAGCAGTGTGGGGCGGGTGAAGCAGCAGCAGCAGCAGTGTGGGGCGGGTGAGCAGCAGCAGCAGCAGTGTGGGGCGGGTGAAGCAGCAGCAGCAGCAGTGTGGGGCGGGTGAAGCAGCAGCAGCAGCAGTGTGGGGCGGGTGAAGCAGCAGCAGCAGTGTGGGGCGGGTGAAGCAGCAGCAGCAGTGTGGGGCGGGTGAAGCAGCAGCAGCAGTGTGGGGGGGAGAAGCAGCAGCAGCAGCAGTGTGGGGCGGGTGCTGGCAGCAGCAGCAGTGTGGGGGGGGTGAAGCAGCAGCAGCAGTGTGGGGCGGGTGAAGCAGCAGCAGCAGTGTGGGGCGGGTGAAGCAGCAGCAGTGTGGGGCGGGTGAAGCAGCAGCAGCAGTGTGGGGCGGGTGAAGCAGCAGCAGCAGTGTGGGGCGGGTGAAGCAGCAGCAGCAGTGTGGGGCGGGTGAAGCAGCAGCAGCAGTGTGGGGCGGGTGAAGCAGCAGCAGCAGTGTGGGGGGGGTGAAGCAGCAGCAGTGTGGGGCGGGTGAAGCAGCAGCAGCAGTGTGGGGGGGTGAAGCAGCAGCAGCGTGGACCGGGGGAAGCAGCAGTGTGGGGCGGGTGAAGCAGCAGCAGTGTGGGGCGGGTGAAGCAGCAGCAGCAGTGTGGGGCGGGTGAAGCAGCAGCAGCAGCGTGGGGCGGGTGAAGCAGCAGCAGCAGTGTGGGGCGGGTGAAGCAGCAGCAGTGTGGGGCGGGTGAAGCAGCAGCAGTGTGGGGCGGGTGAAGCAGCAGCAGCAGTGTGGGGCGGGTGAAGCAGCAGCAGCAGTGTGGGGCGGGTGAAGCAGCAGCAGCAGTGTGGGGCGGGTGAAGCAGCAGCAGCAGTGTGGGGCGGGTGAAGCAGCAGCAGCAGTGTGGGGCGGGTGAAGCAGACAGCAGTGTGGGGCGGGTGAAGCAGCAGCAGCGTGGGGCGGGTGAAGCAGCAGCAGCAGTGTGGGGCGGGTGAAGCAGCAGCAGTGTGGGGCGGGTGAAGCAGCAGCAGTGTGGGGCGGGTGAAGCAGCAGCAGTGTGGGGCGGGTGAAGCAGCAGCAGTGTGGGGCGGGTGAAGCAGCAGCAGCAGCAGTGTGGGGCGGGTGAAGCAGCAGCAGCAGTGTGGGGCGGGTGAAGCAGCAGCAGCAGTGTGGGGTGGGTGAAGCAGCAGCAGTGTGGGGCGGGTGAAGCAGCAGTGTGGGGCGGGTGAAGCAGCAGCAGCAGTGTGGGGCGGGTGAAGCAGCAGCAGCAGTGTGGGGTGGGTGAAGCAGCAGCAGTGTGGGGCGGGTGAAGCAGCAGCAGCAGTGTGGGGCGGGTGAAGCAGCAGCAGCAGTGTGGGGTGGGTGAAGCAGCAGCAGTGTGGGGCGGGTGAAGCAGCAGCAGCAGTGTGGGGTGGGTGAAGCAGCAGCAGTGTGGGGGCGGGTGAAGCAGCAGCAGCAGCTGTGTGGGGCGGGTGAAGCAGCAGCAGCAGCAGCAGTGTGGGGCGGGTGAAGCAGCAGCAGCAGTGGGGGCGGGTGAAGCAGCAGCAGCAGTGTGGGGCGGGTGAAGCAGCAGCAGCAGTGTGGGGGGGGTGAAGCAGCAGCAGCAGCAGTGTGGGGCGGGTGAAGCAGCAGCAGTGTGGGGCGGGTGAAGCAGCAGCAGTGTGGGGCGGGTGAAGCAGCAGCAGTGTGGGGCGAGTGAAGCAGCAGCAGCAGTGTGGGGCGGGTGAAGCAGCAGCAGCAGCAGTGTGGGGCGGGTGAAGCAGCAGCAGCAGCAGTGTGGGGCGGGTGAAGCAGCAGCAGCGTGGGGCGGGTGAAGCAGCAGCAGCAGTGTGGGGCGGGTGAAGCAGCAGCAGCAGTGTGGGGCGGGTGAAGCAGCAGCAGTGTGGGGCGGGTGAAGAAGCAGCAGCAGCAGTGTGGGGCGGGTGAAGCAGCAGCAGCAGCAGTGTGGGGCGGGTGAAGCAGCAGCAGCAGCAGTGTGGGGCGGGTGAAGCAGCAGCAGTGTGGGGCGGGTGAAGCAGCAGCAGCAGTGTGGGGCGGGTGAAGCAGCAGCAGCAGTGTGGGGCGGGTGAAGCAGCAGCAGTGTGGGGCGGGTGAAGAAGCAGCAGCAGCAGTAACCCACCAAGATCAATCCGTGACACCTGGTCCACCCCATGTTTACCATCCCAGGGTCCGGAGCAGCCCACCCACAGGACCTCCCACCCACAGGGCCGCCCACCCACAGCACCGCCCACCCTCAGCGCCTCCCACAGCGCCCATGGCACCGCCCACAACACCCGCGCTAAATGCTATTGATGCGATAAATAATAAAGCCGCTTGCCGCAGTGATAAGAGTGAGCGCCTGGGGCCGCCCCAGCGTGAGCTGCGCCCGGGCCCTATCACGCCCCTCTGGACTCACCTTCTGCAGGCTAGGCCTCCGCTCCGGCGTCCTCTAGCCCTCGTCAGCAGTCCGCGGCGGCGCTATCCCACGCCACACAAGCCTTCAGGTTACAATATTCTCGACACAACGCTCCGCCACACCCTCCCGCGCCACAGCCTCTCATCAAACTGAGTGACGTCAGGGAGGTGCTCGCTTGGTTTCCATTTTGCTCCAATAGATGGCGGCACCTGCTGTAGAAAACGAGCCAGAGTTGATGGAAAATGGGATTGTTAGGGGGGGTTCAAATAGAGGTAAATATGTACGGGCTTTCTGGTGCATTTTCCTGATAGCACCTGAATGTTACCGGTGTATAATTCACATCTATCGCCACGATGTACAGCAGTTACAGCCTCGTTCTTGTGCCGGGTAAGGCCACTACGGGCTCACCATAGCCCGTGCTACTTGGAACGTTTAGTTCCCAGTAGCCGAATCTTAAACAACACGATATAACTAGAACAAGACAGACTCTGAAAGTGTCAACATTACCTTCCTCTGTGACGGAGCCGACTACGACGCTACTCCGGAGCAAAGACATGAACGGAAAGGAACGTACAACAACTAGTATCTTGAAGAAAAGAAACCGGAGGAGTCGGAGCAGCCGAAGCTCTGGGGTTAGATTCACGAAAGCACTTACGTAAACACTTACGAACCTGTACATCTTTTCTCAATCTTTGGCGGCTTTGTTTACAATTATTAAACAGTTAATGAGCTCGGAAGCACCAGGAGGCTGTTTATAACAATAACAACAGTTGATTGGCAAGTTTTCATGCTTGTAAACTGTTTAATAAATGTAACGAAAGCCGTCAAAGATTGAGGAAAGATGTACACGTTCGTAAGTGCTTGCGTAACTGCTTTCATGAATCTGGCTCCTGGAACGTTGAAGCAGAGACACGGCCACTGCAGCATCCGGACCTCGTCGACTCTGAATTCCACGAAAAGTAGGACAAAACATCCAGTCACTCAACAGCAATAAGAGGACAGAAGACCATGCAAGCACTACAGAACTTCCTGCCAAACATCAGTTGCAAGACACAATTATTGGGCAAGACACAATTGGGGCTATTTAACACAAGGGACACACGCACAAGGGGACACAGGTGGAAACTGAGCGCCCAAATGAGCCACAGAGATATTAGAAAGAACTTTTTCAGTGTCAGAGTGGTTGACAAATGGAATGCATTAGGAAGTGATGTGGTGGAGGCTGACTCCATACACAGTTTCAAGTGTAGATATGATAGAGCCCAATAGGCTCAGGAATCTGTACACCTGTTGATTGACAGTTGAGAGGCGGGACCAAAGAGCCAGAGCTCAACCCCCGGAAACACAACTAGGTGAGTACAAAGCCAACCAGTCAAGCTCACAGCACTATCAGCACCTACACCTCGAGTGGTGATATCCCTGGAAACACAAACCGAAACTGTCTCTATTTTCCGCTTGTTACAACTTGTAATAAAGTTGTTGCATCTTGGCTTAACGTGTTTATGACGTATTAGAACGTTGTTACAACTTGCTATATTGGTTGTTATAACTGGTTAGGTGGTGTTAAAACTTGTTCGAACGTTGTACCAACGTCGTAGTTTCGGTGTGTGTTTGGCGGGTTATACAGCCTCAGAGGAGAAAAACGCTATTAGAGATCATTTGTACTTTTCTCTCGGAATCTGTGGAATTCATTGTAATACCCGTTGTCGAGGGGGGGGTGGGGGGAAGGAAGCCTGTGTTTAGGCTTACCGAGGACCCACTTGGGCTTTCCCTAGGATGCAACTAACACCAATTGTCTAACTCTCGGATACTGCTAGGTGAACAGACGCATTAGGTGAAATTAAACGTGCCCAATAGGTTCTGTCTTGCCCGGGAACTGAACCCGGGTCCCTTGGTTAAGTCGAGGACGATCACCACTATTCTACACTTCATTTGTAATAACAATAATTATAATATTGGTAACGAATATTACACAATCAAATACACTGTGCAACAATAGTTAATTACTAGTAAACAATTTCACTAGGTGGAAATGTATATGTTTATCTCTCAGAATGTTTGGTAATGTTTATTGTTTGTGATGTGTGTCTATGTATGTATTAACACGATGTACTGAACGGGGTGAGAATAGCTTGAGCTACCTCATCCCTTTGTGTGTATTTTACCTCAATAAACTTATTTCAATTTCAATTTCACTCAAAAGGGTCAAAACTAGTTGCTTACGAGAGTTGTATACACATATATGCAACAGCTTGCTAGCTGATATAATTCAAAATACAGTAATTCCGTGTATACAGATAAGAAATTAAATAAAATTAGTATAACGAAGTTTGGGTCCGTCCTGGACAGGTTCAGGACCGAAATGTTGTCACTTTCATGTATTATTGTGACTTTCTTTGCACCGTGAATACATTTACAGATACGTTAAAAATCACGTGTCTTAAAATCTGTAGCCAATGTTGCTCCTAACACACGAAGCCTATTGTGACGATAATCTCTTTCAAGAGAGATTGAGCCTGCTCTTCCCTCCAAAGTACGTTACATTAACAGATAATATAGAAGATATATCCAGCAAGTATCTCCAAAACGTTTTGCCCAGAGAACAAAACGTATCCAGCTTTTGAAACAGCCGAACACCAACGCTTTACCGTCACACTATCATATATAAGTAGCCTAATTCAGATCTAATGGTTTGTTCTTTAATTATTTTGCAAGCATTTGCTCTCTGCTCCTGGAATGCTTTTTCCCTCTCCTTAGCACATAATATCCCATACACATTCCTAATCTGGGAGTGGCCACGGCTGTAGCTGCTTCCTGTTCAAGTAAGTTTATTGAGAAAAGGAAGTACATCTCATAAATGATAGAGTAGCTTAGGCTATTTCTACCCTCGTCTCTATAAGGTCTCTCAAGGGGCTCACAAACCCATACAGTACACATTAATTAATCATATTATACATTACACATTCCAATAGTAATGGAATATGTAATGTAGAATATGATTCTTGTAAGTTAGATCAATGATTCTACTACGAATCGTCTCTATATCTTATGTTCATCTTCACTTGACAAGGAAATTGAGCGATTTATTCTACAAAGCTTATTCTTACAATTTAAGTGGGCTACATGTGTGTCATTAAAAGAACGCGTTTCACTAAAACACTCTCTAACATCTTCGGAGTCAGACAGGAAGTGAATTGAGAGTGGCAGTGGTAAAGTGAATTTTGGAAAATTATAATATATTAACTTCCTTCTTGAGTGAAGAACATAATACAAAAAAATATTCGTAGCAGAATCTTTGATGTGAACCTGTTGGTTATATTTAATAATTAATAATAATATCAACAGCTATAATATAAATATAAGTAATAATAATAATACTGCAAATATTGATAAAACTAAACTTACAACTGATAATTAAGAATCTAAAGATTAGTTCAACATTCATACCATCAGTCCCAAACTTGGCGCCTGATAGCTGGGTAGACAGCGCTGCGGATTCGTAGTCCTGACGTTCCAGGTTTGATCCCCGGTGGAGGCGGAGACAAATGGGCAGAGTTTCTTTCACCCTGATGCCCCCTGTTACCTAGCAGTAAATAGGTACCTGGGAGTTAGACAGCTGCTACGGGCTGCTTCCTGAGGGGTGCGTAACAAAAAGGAAGCCTGGTCGAGGACAGGGCCGCGGGGACGCTAAGCCCCGAAATCATGTCAAGATAACCTCAAGATAACTGAGAAGCAGAAGACCCAGAATTCCACCATCAGTTAACAATTATGACGAGTGGTGTAGCGGTATGACCCTCGCCTGGCGTTTCGCGAGCTTTATCCTGGGTTCGTATCCTGGCCGGGGAGGATTTACTGGGCACAAATCCTTAACTGTAGCCTCTGTTTAACTCAACAGTAAAATGTGTACTTGGTTAAACGATTTGGCGGGTCGTATTCCAGGGAACATAGGCTTAAGGACCTGCCCGAAACGCTACGCGTACTAGTGGCTGTACAAGAATGTAACAACTCTTGTATAAATAAATAACAAAGTTGTAATGTGCGCAGAGAATGGTATTGACACAGGCGCCTGTCACAGGAGAAGCCTTGCCAGCAGTCACCCAGACCACTGGCAAACTACTCAAGACACCGCGGGAGACAAGCTCAGTCAGCACGTTAGTTTAGTTCATTTATTATGCGCCCCATACCCATCTTGTGGGCGGTAGTGGAAAGGGTTACAGAGGTACATAATGGGCTCAGGAACTGAACCCCGAAATTCATTTAGCTAAGCAAGTTACAGTCTTATAATAAATAATAATAATATTTTATTTAGGAAAAGTACATACATAGATGCAGTTACAAATATTCTGATTTATAGATAGAACTAGTACATAGCTAAAGCCTACTCATAGCGTTTCGGGCAAAAGTTTATTACAAAATGTAATGTATATTATATCAACAATGGAGGTGGAGACCCACGCCAAGTACAGTCTCAGCAACTGACATATGTGGCAGAGTTAGTGTTATAACTGATATGTTTATCCTGCAGCCCGCCCCCGCCCCATCCACTAGGCTACGGTGGAGGAGGCTAACATCCGGGAGGCAGCGTAAGGGGGCAGCAGCGGTTATGTTGTTGATACAGCTACTCCCAACACACACTTGCAAGCAGCACGGTCTATGGTGAGCCCGTAGTGCTTACCTGGCACAGGAGATGTGCTACCGGTGGTTCATGCTTCTGTCGGTTTATCTACCAGCCCGTCCTTCAAACAAACACCCAAAAGTGATTCCATGCACCCGCCAAATCCCAGCTGTTTATGAATGAAAAACGGTTTACACACGACTCACAACTGCTGACGTTCGAACATATCCGGAACAAGTGCTTCACTGACGACTTTTGTTCGAATCACAATGCTGTAAATGCTTCACCCACGTACTACAAATACAAATAATCGCCAACAGAACCTGGGGCCAGATTCACGAAACAGTTACGCAAGCTTGTACGAACGTGTCCATCTTTTCTCAATCTTTGGCGGCTTTGTTTACAATTATTAAACAGTTAATGAGCTCGGAAGCACCAGGAGGCTGTTTATAACAATAACAACAATTGATTGGCAAGTTTTCATGCTTGTAAACTGTTTATTAAATGTAAACAAAGCCGTCAAAGATTGAGGAAAGGTGTACACGTTCGTAAGTACTTGCGTAACTGCTTCGTGAATCTCGCCCCAGGTTCGTAAGTGCTTGCGTAACTGCTTCGTGAATCTGGCCCCTAGACACCTAACCAATGCCTAAATATGCTCAATATGGTAATATAAAATAATATTAATATTTATTTGAAAACATTCCTGGTTTGAATGAACAACATGTTAAAATTGATGAATGCTTCTTTGGGGTCGACCGCTGGATGGAATGGACTTGGCCGGAAGACAGGTTGCTGACCTGAGAGAATGTGAACATCTAAGATACATTAGAAATGTGTGTACCATAGTAAACCCCGCATTGCTTGAGTTAGGAAAATACTATCTGTCAAATATAAATGCTGTTCTTAAAGATTCCCCCATTTTGCACCCGCAAGATAACGTAAGTTTTTAAGGGTTGACAGATGTTAATCTTCTTGTTTGAGGAGCTGTTCACTTGAGATAGTTAAGCAAGTCCCAGCTGTGTCTGGGTACAAGTGACAGGATGAACAACCCAGCGGGTTTTCTTTCTATTGGGGAGTGTTGTACATGCTTCTATGGCGGTGTGTCCACTCACAAGATGAGTGGCGCTGCCCAATACTGTCACTATGGCGGTGTATCCACTCACAGGATGAGTGACGCTGCCCAATACTGTCACTATGGCGGTGTGTCCACTCACAGGATGAGTGGCGCTGCCCAATACTGTCACTATGGCGGTGTGTCCACTCACAGGATGAGTGACGCTGTCCAATACTGTCACTATGGCGGTGTGTCCACTCACGGGATGAGTGACGCTGCCCAATACTGTCACTATGGCGGTGTGTCCACTCACAGGATGGGTGACGCTGCCCAATACTGTCACTATGGTGGTGTGTCCACTCACAGGATGAGTGACGCTGCCCAATACTGTCACTATGGCGGTGTGTCCACTCACAGGATGAGTGGCGCTGCCCAATACTGTCACTATGGCGGTGTGTCCACTCACAGGATGAGTGGCGCTGCCCAATACTGTCACTATGGCGGTGTGTCCACTCACAGGATGAGTGACGCTGCCCAATAAACTCGGCCCTCGGGGCAAAACTTGAACATAAAAGGTGTCGGGAGTATTGGGAGGGCTTGGGCAGGGTACAGAGCCCCGGGCTCAGCCGGCCGGATGTCCGGCTCGGGTTCCCGAAGCTCCACTCTCCCCCACACTCACATCGTTAGAGAATTATCACATCAACATATGTCATTACTGCGTTTGCACAGATTATTTCCCTGATAAAGTTGAGCTTTATGCGGTGTCTTAAATCTTTCTAGACAATGTTTATCATTAATATATGAAGTTCTGTCAGGCGTGAGGCCCGGGGCAGTATTGAGTGTCCCATACAGCAAGACACGGATGTATACACATGTGTATACTAGTATATATACACACAGTTTACTTTAGTCATGGACAATGTCCAGGAATAAAATATACTTGCTGGATCGACAGTAAACTTTAAATTTAAATTTGAATTTGAATTTAAACGCGCTCACCAACGACATACCTAACTGTTTACTGTACTAACTTACAAATTTGTTACTCTTTATGTATACCATTTTCAATGTGATTATAACTACATCATTATTTATTATTATTTATATCACTTCTCCCGTGATTTACACAGAAGAATGCTTAATACTGTCATTAGTGAATTTTGAGACAATGGCGTGATTTGATCCAGAGATTTGGTGGTTCCTAGACATTGTGATTTGATTGCAATGTGATGATGTTTACCGTGTCTTAGTTAGTAGTGTTCTTATTGGTCTTGTCAATGTTGTGTTTTATACTGGTTGATGACTTATAGCAGCACTAGATGGGGGACCCGGTGGTTCCCGGGTCCCCCTCTTCTGCTTATACTGTCTCTCTCTGTTCCTCTCTCCCCAGAGACAGCCGTCACCCCGTCCCCAGATGTGGCATGTGCAGACAAGGCAGGGTCGCTATATACTGTAGAGTGTAGACAATAACTAGCCCTCTCTGGTCGTCCAATAACCCACAGCCGCCGCCACACTCTTGTACCCATAATGCTCCTCCACACCAGTTCCTCCCTGATCCAATATGGCCGCTCTCCTAATCCAATATGGCCGCCCTCCTGATCTAATATGACCATGACCGACATAATTTGGTCCATTAGATCAAGGAGTGGTTATAGTGCCTTATGACGTTAAATGTGAGTATACACAATAACCATGTTTATGTCACAAGATAAATGAACTCCTTAACAGACTATTAAATAAATGGAAGCCCCTTTTATGTGGACAGCTCCTGCTAGCGTAGTAGAATCTAAAACCTTTCAGGAATTGATGACTGTTTCTGTGATAAATTGTATTAAACAAAATTAAAAAAATTAGGCATATGTGTTAACTTGATGTGCGCAATGGTAAGAAATATTTAAATATTTGATGCTACCAACGACTGTCTTTTGTCGCGACTCCTGAAGTTATGTGTATATATAATGTAAACATTATGCGCGCGCATAGGACAAGCAGGATCTAAAACTGGAGACTAACATGTAAACAAAATGAAAAAAAATAGGCGTATGTGTTAACTTGATATGCGCTATCATAAGAAATATTTAAATATTTGATGCTGCCAACGACTGTCTTTTGTCACGACTGCTGAAGTTATGTGTATATATAATGTAAACATTATGTGCGCGCATAGGACAAGCAGGATCTAAAAATGGAGGCTAACATGTAAACATGGCTAAAGAAAGATGTTTTATTAAAATGGTGATAAATGTGGATAGGCTTATTAGTTCCCTAATTTCGGAACTTGCTTTTGTACTCAACATTATTACCAGATTCACAGAAACTTGCACAAATGATGAATCTTAAGACATATTTACTTGCTGACATTTCAAGTTGTTAAAATTAGTAATTTACAAATACAAATTTAAACCACGGATATTGGTCTTTGACAAACACATAGGCCTATATGAATTACACGTAATAAAAGCCCACACAAGATAACCAACATAACACGATACGTATTCCAGCAACAGGGCCAGATTCACGAAGCAGTTACGCAAACACTTACGAACCTCTATATCTTTCCTCAATCTTTGGCGGCTTTGTTTACAATTATTAAACAGTTAATGAGCTCGGAAGCACCAGGAGGCTGTTTATAACAATAACAACAGTTGATTGGCAAGTTTTCATGCTTGTAAACTGTTTAATAAATGTAACCAAACCCGTCAAAGATTGAGGAAAGATGTACACGTTCGTAAGTGCTTGCGTAACTACTTCGTGAATCTGGCCCACGAGAGCTCCATATTTCTGTGAAAGGTTCACTAAGGCGACATCTTTCAGGTGGCGCCCCCATAATAGAATTCGAAATTGCTTGTACTGACACACGATGCAAAATTTCAAATTTTTGAAGAGTCTTCAGTACTCAATAAATCAAACAGGAATAGAACAAAGTAGAAAGTGAGGAAGATATTGTATCTCGGACATGTTACACACACCGTGTAGAACATGGAGCTTTTCGTCAACAAACCCACAATGATCTTGATCAGGGTTCGAACCTAAGCATGGAATGTTCCCAGATGCGTCTCTGTATATATTTATATATTTGATATATCACGTTATTGTGATTCCTCTGTGTATGGTGCTTTTCCTCAGCTGCTCAGACAAGCTGCTATCATGGCTTGGGTCCGCTGCATCAGCGGACAACTGCTGACTATGCTTCCAAGATCACTTGGGCAGCAATATAGATGACTGTGAACCACCTGAGCAGGTGTACAGTCACATACAGGTACTCTCAGCTGGTGCTGTGCTCCAGCAAGTAACATTGGGACGCACAGGGGCACCGCCCCCCTGCCCCCCCCCCCCGGGTGCACTAATCATGGGATAATTGCTTAACGACCTCCTGTCACTTTCTCAGAATTTAATTGTCTCACGTGAGCCATTATGAGTATGGCTGTTGTCGTCCCGTCTGGCCGGCTCTTCACTCTCCTCTCAACGAGTGACGTACGCACCTCGTAACTGAGGGTTACGACGTCATCCAAGATTAATTACATCTCTTTCATATCTCTATTGGTTGTTTGGTAGTGTTTACTCAACTATTTGTGTCTGCTGGGTCGAGGATTAGCTCTTGGATCCCGCCTGGCTAGCGTCATTTGTTTAAAGCAATGACTCCTGTCCTACTTCTCTGTCAATCGTAACTAGTTTTAAAGCTGTGAATAGTGTTTGCTACCGCAATGTGCCTCTTTATGCAGGCGAGGAGTCACAATAATGTGGCTAAAGTATGCTGACCAGACCACACACTAGAAGGTGAAGGGACGACGACGTTTCGCTCCGTCCTGGACCATTCTCAAGTCGATTGTCGCTAAGGTATGTTGACCAGACCGCACACTAGAAGGTGAAGGGACGACGACGTTTCGCTCCGTCCTGGACCATTCTCAAGTCGACTGTCGCTAAGGTATGTTGACCAGACCACACACTAGAAGGTGAAGGGTCGACGACGTTTCGGTCCGTCCTGGACCATTCTCAAGTCGATTGTCTTGAGAATTCTCACAATCGACTTGAGAATGGTCCAGGACGGACCGAAACGTGGTCGTCCCTTCATTTTCTAGTGTGTGGTCTGGGGCCAGATTCACGAAAGCACTTACGCAAACACTTACGAACCTGTACATCTTTTCTCAATCTTTGAGGGCTTTGTTTCCAATTATTAAACAGTTAATGAGCTCCGACGCACCAGGAGGCTGTTTATAACATTAACAACAGTTGATTGGCAAGTTTTCATGCTTGTAAACTGTTTAATAAATGTAACTAAAGCCGTCAAAGATTGAGGAAAGATGTACACGTTCGTAAGTGCTTGCGCAAGTGCTTTCGTGAATCTGGCCCCAGGTCAACATGTGCCTCTTTACTTCATTCTATTTCTCCACTACTCTCATGCTATAAGAAAACTTCCTAACATGTTTATGACTCATCTGAATTTCCAGCTTCCACCCATATCTTGAGGTTATCTTGAGATGATTTCGGGGCTTTAGTGTCCCCGCGGCCCGGTCCTTGACCAGGCCTCCACCCCCAGGAAGCAGCCCGTGACAGCTGACTAATACCCAGGTACCTATTTTACTGCTAGGTAACAGGGGCATAGGGTGAAAGAAACTCTGCCCATTGTTTCTCGCCGGCGCCCGGAATCGAACCAGGGACCACAGGATCACAAGTCCAGTGTGCTGTCTGCTCGGCCGACCGGCCCATTCTTCTTATTCTGTTGGTAATCCTTGTGAACATTTCGTCTATTTCCACTCTCTGTTATCATATCTCCCCGCTCCCTCATTTTTCTAACGTCGTCAGGTTTAGTTCCTTCAGTCGCTCTTCATTTTCCATCTCATGCAACTCCGAGACAAGCCTCGTCGCAAATTTTTGAGCCTTTTCCAGTTTCTTAATATGTTTCTTTAGGGGGGGCTTCATGATGGGGGCTGCATACTCTAAGACTGGTCTCACGTAGGTAGTGTAAAGCGCTCTGAATGCCTCATTAGCTTTCTGAATAACGGTCTAACCTTTGCTAGCGTAAAGTACGCTGCTGTCGTTATCCAACTTTTATGTGCCCTCAGGAGTTAGATTTGGTGTTACGTCCACTCCCAAGTTCCTTTCTCGAATCGTCACAGAAAGACAGCTGACCCTTTGGTCAGCTGTCACCTCATCCCATTTCTATTACTTTACATTTACTCGTGTTGAACTCCAGTAGCCATTTCTCTGACCATCTCTGCAGCTTGTCCAAGTCCTCTTGGAGTATCCCACAATTTACTTTCTAACCAATTTATTTCTCCTGTATTATGTCAACTGGATGCGTATGTTGCCAGCTGTATGATGTTCCCCCGGCCACCACAAACTATAATGAGAAGTGGTTAAAGAAGTGGTTAGTGGTCTCGCTTCATGCAGGTCGGCGTTCAATCCCCGACCGTCCAAGTGGTTGGGCACCATTCCTGCCTCCCGTCCCATCCCAAATGCTTATCCTGACCCCTTCCCAGCGCTATATAGTCGTAATGGCTTGGCGCTTTCCCCCTAATAGTTCTTTCCTTCCTTCCCCCACCAGAGCTCAGTCCACGGAGAGCTCTCCAACGCTCTCAGATTTTCCACCTATGATGGGTTGAATGTCGTACACATAGTTGATATGTAGGTAGACAGGAGGTTATCTTGAGGTTATCTTGAGATGATTTCGGGGCTTTAGTGTCCCCGCGGCCCGGTCCTCGACCAGGCCTCCACCCCCAGGAAGCAGCCCGTGACAGCTGACTAACTCCCAGGTACCTATTTACTGCTAGGTAACAGGGGCATAGGGTGAAAGAAACTTTGCCCATTTGTTTCTGCCTCGTGCGGGAATCGAACCCGCGCCACAGAATTATGAGTCCTGCGCGCTATCCACCAGGCTACGAGGCCCCTCTGACAGGAAGCACGATGCTTCCTGTCTATCTCGGTGCTTCAATCACCAAGAGTGGACAGCGATATCCATATAACCAAATCATATTTATATTTGTTATGTGTGATAAGGCTCACGACTCTGATGGCAGCTCTTAGTTCTAGAGAGCTCTTGAGGCTATCGACAGCTCATAGCTCTTGGAGAAGCTCTCAAGAGCTGGAATCAGAGCCAAATCTTATCTATCAATAGAGTTTTCTCGTGATTTGATGTTAGATGAAGGATTGAGTCCCGGTCGGCCTGACTGCTATCTTGAGGTTATCTTGAGATGATTTCGGGGCTTAGTGTCCCCGCGGCCCGGTCCTCCACCCCCAGGAAGCAGGCCGTGACAGCTGACTAACTCCCAGGTACCTATTTTACTGCTAGGTAACAGGAGCATCAGGGTGAAAGAAACTCTGCCCATTGTCTCTCGCCGGCGCCCGGAATCGAACCCAGGACCACAGGATCACGCTTACGTGTCCAGTGCGCTCATCCACCGGCTCCCCTATTACCACAAACATTACTTCACACCTCAATAACAACAAGTTTCTTATCCATTTAATATATTAACTACTACAATATTATATTTAAGACACTTTACAAACTCAGTTTCCTGAAGTTAATTCGCGGTTGTGGCAAGATATCACGCCTGTTATCAGTGACCGCTGCATGTTGACGAACTTGATATCTGCTGCGATGCCACGTCTCTCAGTCCTGTTGGCCATGGGGCCAAGATAACATTTCCTCTTGTGTTATACAATATATGAGAGCTGTTCGTAGCTACATTATTTATGTATGAAATTACAGTTCGCTGTATTTGCCTTGTACGGATTAGTAATTTAGAGGTGTTCGGATTATTAGACATTGCACGCTGCAAGTCTGTTAATACGGGCCGTATAAAAAAAACTTATTGCAACTTATTAATAAAAAATACAACTCACTCGAATGTAATCCAGGGGTCAGATTCACGAAAGAACTTACGCAAGCACTTGCGAACCTATACATCTTTTCTCAATCTTTGGCGGCTTTGTTTACAATTATTAAACAGTTAATGAGCTCGGAAGCACCAGGAGGCTGTTTATAACAATAACAACAGTTGATTGGCAAGTTTTCATGCTTGTAAACTGTTTAATAAATGTAACCAAAGCCGTCAAAGATTGAGAAAAGATGTACACGTTCGTAAGTGCTTGCGTAACTGCTTTCGCCAGATGATTACGCTAGAGACAGTCTTTAGTGCGCTAATCCATTGTATCCGGCACCTGTATGTCTTAATAAGCTGTAGCAACACAACTACGGAATATTTGCTAACCAATAAATACATAATTTTGAACTATACCATAAGTAAACAAATGTAAAAGAATGATCATTGTTCTCTATATACGAGAGAATGTATCTTTGTCCAAGGCTGAAACCTATCTATATACGAGAGAATGTAACTTTGCCCAAGGCTGAAGCCTATCTATATACGATAGAATGTTTCTTTGTCCAAGGCTGAAGCCTATCTATATACGAGAGAATGTAACTTTGCCCAAGGCTGAAGCCTATCTATATACGATAGAATGTTTCTTTGTCCAAGGCTGAAGCCTATCTATATACGAGAGAATGTAACTTTGTCCAAGGCTGAAGCCTATCTACATACAAGAGAATGTAACTTTGTCCAAGGCTGAAGCCTATCTATATACGATAGAATGTTTCTTTGTCCAAGGCTGAAGCCTATCTATATACGAGAGAATGTAACTGTCCAAGGCTGAAGCCTATCTATATACAAGAGAATGTCTCTTTGTCCAAGGCTGAAGCCTGACACTATGGGCCAGCCTCACTAAACTTTGCTAAGTGATCCGTAACTACATATTCAGCGTTATAAGGTGGTGAAGGTTGACCTCCAAGCCCTTCTTCATGTAAGACTATCTTCTATCGCAGCAACCAATCAGATCTATGACATCAGGTGAGAGGAGGTGTGTGCAGGGAAGCTGGTGCTGGAGTGTGTCAACATGTGACTGTGTGGTGTTATCAGTCACGCCTCCAGTCAGGTGTTTGTTATCACCAGTAAACCCCACCCTCACTGATAACACCATACACTCCCCCGGCCTCTATCAGTCTTTACTCTGACTCGCAGCCCATCATGTCAGGTGAGAGGTCTTCATACATTGTACACCACCTCTAGTGTTTATACATGGTACATCACCTCTATGTTCATACATGATACAACATCTTTGGTGTTAAGTCTATGAGCCGCGGGAGAGATATTAAGACCACTTCAGTAGCTTACCAACCACCATGAATACATTAGGTCTGACCATGATGCGAAAGTAAAGCGATTAAATAACATATACACCGTATATAGGCTGCGAAACTTTCACCTTTCCTTCTTTTTGTCAAGTTTAAGTTCAATCAACGTAGCCTAGGGCTATCTTATCTTCAAATTATTTCGGGGTTTGGCGTCCCCGCGGCCCGGTCCTCGACCAGGCCTCCACCCCCAGGAAGCAGCCCGTGACAGCTGACTAACATCCAGGTGCCTATTTTATTGCTAGGTAACAGGGGCATAGGATGAAAGAAACTCTGGCCATTGTTTCTCGCCGGCGCCTGGGATCGAACCCAGGACCACAGGATCACAAGTCCAGCGTGCTGTCCGCTCGGCCGACCGGCTCCCTAGGGGACATATACAGAGCAACGAGCCACAGAATGGTCCGCCATGATGCTACTGATCGATAATAATAAAGGCGCGTGGTTGAATTAATTTAAATTAGTGTCCTCCTTTCTGCTCTTGAACGTGGAAGAAATTCAAATGTAAACAATTAAGAAAAGTACTTTGCGCTTTACAAGTTGTGGTAAACATATACTCGCGTTAAGGAATTATGTCATAAATCTAGGAGTAAGTTTATGTATTATCAGAATTTCTACTGTAATTTGGCTTGTTGGATTTTAATTTTTTTTTATTATATCTGAAATATCCAATTTTCGTATATAATGTTGGCAGTTACACCGCTTTCTTGACAGGTTGATATAATCACCGTCTCCTTGACAGGCAGCACATGATATAACCAGTTTCCTTGTCAGGCAGCACATGATATAACCAGTCTCCTTGACAGGCAGCACATGATATAACCAGTCTCCTTGACAGGCAGCACATGATATAACCACCGTCTCCTTGACAGGCAGCACATGATATAACCAGTTTCCTTGACAGGCAGCACATGATATAACCACCGTCTCCTTGACAGGCAGCACATGATATAACCAGTTTCCTTGACAGGCAGCACATGATATAACCAGTTTCCTTGACAGGCAGCACATGATATAACCAGTTTCCTTGACAGGCTACTCGCAGCAGGCGCCCGTCAACAGCCCATCCACGCCCTCTGCTCCGCCAGCAGAGTCAAACTCCCACGGTCAACTTCAATATTCACAGCAGCCATATCCACCACAGCCATATCCACAACAGCCATACCCACCACAGCCGTATACCCAACAGCCGTACCCACCACAGCCGTACCCACAACAGCCGTACCCACAACAGCCGTACCCTCAACAGCCGTACCCACCACAGCCGTACCCACCACCATACATGCAGCAGCCATATCCCCGCCAACCAGTAAGTATATTCACCTCTTATTTTTTCGTGCAAATATTAATTATAATATACATATAATAATATTTTGTAAATAATTACAGTATTATCGTGCATATTGTAATTATTTACTAATAATATTTCTCCTAAATAGCCGTTGAAGAGGTCAATGAACATTTCTGATCCACAAACAATGCTTATAAATGTGAAATAATTGAAATAAATTTAAAATAACTCCAAACTAAATAGACATATACCTTTATGTCTATTACATCTAACAATGCCTACTAAAATAAACAGTCAAACTTCAACCTACTTTTAGCTTGGAATGAACTAGCCTACTCAATCTAAAACTGATGTTGTAATTAAGAAACTTTAAAAGCAACCTAGCATGGCGAAGCTAGAGGCTTGTATCACTAGATTTAAGTTTTTTTTAGTATGTTAATTTTAATTAAATTTACGGACTTTGTATCGACATTTTACGCTATTGGAGCAGTTGTGAGAAGTGACAGGAAGGTTACCATGTCCGGTGTGGGTCTAGTGACAATATTAAATGCGCAGTGCTTTGTCTTTGTATATTAATGCTGGTTGAGAGAGAGAGAGAGAGAGAGAGAGAGAGAGAGAGAGAGAGAGAGATCGTTGCTTTATGGAACAAATTATTGAGCAACATAACATCGACGGATAGTTTCAAACGTAGGGTTGACATTATATACATATATATTTTGTTTGTTTAATTGTGTATGTGTTCTCACCTAGTTGTGCTAGCGGGGGTTGAGCTCTGGCTCTTTGGTCCCGTCTCTCAACCGTCAATCAACAGGTGTACAGGTTCCTGAGCCTATTGGGCTCTATCATATCTACACTTGAAACTGTGTATGGAGTCAGCCTCCACCACATCACTGACTAATGCATTCCATTTACTAACTACTCTGACACTGAAAAAGTTCCTTCTAATGTCTCTGTATTCACCACAGAAAGGCAGCCCGTCCTCATCAACAATGGCCAAATGCTCATTAATCCAGCAGCCAAATCCCGTTTATAATGAAAATGTTTTACGTGCAGCTATGACGTTCGAACATTACTCGAGCAGTGCTTCACTAACGTTCTCTGTTCGAATCGCAACTCGGTAAATGCTTCACCCACATTTCTTCACTAATACTTCAAACACAAATAATCACATCAGAACCTAAACACCTAGCCTAACCTACGCCTAACTATACAGAGAACTTTAATGACTAATAATGTTGAATTTACATATAAGAAACTTATTTTTAATACACACCGTTAAAATTGATGAGTGTGTCTTAGGGGAGGCGGCCGCTGCTTTAACGAACCTGGCCTGAAGACGGAAGACAGGTTGCCGAAATGCTTGGGCACATTTCCCATCACCTAATGCATCTGTTCACCTAGCAGTAAATAGATACCTAGGAGTTAGCTTGCTGTTGGGTTGCATCCTAGGGGAGAGTCAATAATTCGACCTGGGGGGGGGGGGGGGAAAGAGAACTTTGATACAATCCTAACATGTATCTATACGCAGGCTACCTGTCCCCCGGTAAAAATTAATTCTGAATTAATAAAATTAATTAAATCATACGCATATAATACAAAATATCCTCATACTGCTCATCCGGAATTTGCTGGTGTAGGCTAATAGACTGAACTCATATTCCATGCGTCGTAGCCTATGATCTATGTTCTATAACACAGAGCGGTGATACATACCTATATTACGGGCTCACTATAGCCCCTGATACATGGACAAGGGACACTATAGCCCCTGATACATGGACAATGGACAATATAGCTCACTATAGCCCCTGATACATGGACTATGGACACTATAGCCCCTGATACATGGACAATGGACAATATAGCTCACTATAGCCCCTGATACATGGACAATGGACACTATAGCCCCTGATACATGGTCAATGGACACTATAGCCCCTGATACATTGATACAATCTAAAACATCATCATCATCATACCTGTAATAACTGCAAGTGTGCAAGTTATGAGAAGCTAAACAGTCTTGCATCACGCGCTGTTGTGCACATTAACTGCTAGTGTAATGACAACCTCAAGGTGGCATATAAACTATTGAACAGGAAGTTCAGCACTGTGAACTCACTCACTCCACCCCAAGAGGTTGTAAACATGTAAGGCGGAGGCGGGGAGGCGGAGACAAATGGGCAGAATGTTTCTTTCAACCCTGATGCTCCTGTTCACCTAGCAATAAATAGGTACCAGGGAGTTAGACAGCTGCTACGGGCTGCTTCATGGGGGTGTGTAACAAACAGGAGGCCTGGTCGAGGACCGGGCCGCGGGGGACGCTAAGCCCCCGAAATCATCTCAAGATAAATTTACCTTGCGATGATTTCGGGGGCTTAGCGTCCCCGCGGCCCGGTCCTCGACCAGGACTCCTTACAAACCAGGACTACAAACTCCTTACAAACTAGGCACTAATTATGTTACTGGTGGGTGTTGACAGCCGCCGCCACCAGGCGTGGGAGAACACCAGCGGGTAGTGGTCCACCCGCCACCCGTCATCCATGAGACCATTGTTGTGGAGAACAGGGTAAGTTGGAGGTCTGATAAAGACCTTTTGTGCCCTTTGTAATGCTTTTTGCGCTACCGCAAAAACGGGAGCCGGTCGGCCGAGCGGACAGCACCCTGGACTTGTTATCCTGTGGTCCTGGGTTCGATCCCAGGCGCCGGAGAGAAACAATGGACAGAGTTTCTTTCACCCTATGCCCCTGTTAACTAGCAGTAAAATAGGTACCTGGGTGTTAGTCAGCTGTTACAGGCTGCTTCCTGGGGGTGGAGGCCTGGTCGAGGACCTAACCGCCTCCGGCAACAATCAAATCTCCCTTTCAGACCGTCCAAGTGGTTGGGCACCATTCTTCCTCCCCCCCCCATCCCAAATCCTTATCCTGACCCCTTCCCCAGTGCTATAGTCTAATGGCTTGGCGCTTTCCCCTGATAACGCCCTCCTCCCCTTTCATTACTATAATATAACCCAGTTTTAACTAATTGATCTTAAATCCGTAATATTATCTTAGCCCTATGAATTAATCTTACCCCATAACAATAGCTAATATTAACAAATCTAACCTAGTTAACAATAATTTGTGCAAATCCCTAAAACATTTGATATTGAATTAATTTAAGAAATATATAGAATTTAAGAAATATATATAACTAATTGAATCTATCTTTAGGCTAACCCGATCCATTGACTTCTAAACTGATGTAACCTTAGACTAATATTTCCCCCTAGCTTATTGTAAATATCTTATCATTATCTTATCGTATCATTATCTTATCATTATCCAACTTGCTGCATTAGAAAACATAACCTTAACTTTGCTACACTAACCTAACTTTACTTTAATACTTTAATTTATAACTAAAAAACTTCTCACTTACAAAATTCTCAAAATCAAAATACATATTTTATATTAATCACTATAGCGGTTATATTTTTTATACAAAATGTCAGACATCATCTTTTACTCAAAATACCGGACCGAGTTATTCATAAATCATAATTTTGACTTGAATTATTGTCATTAACTTTATCGTGTTTGAAATTTTATGATTCTTTTTTCACAGCCTAGGCCTGGGGCAGGTCTCGGGGCAGGGCTCCTGCTGGGCATGACCGCTGGAGGACACCATGGCCGTCACCATCACCATCACGACCATCACCATCGCGGCCGTCACCATCACAGACATCACAGGTGGTGAGGCTATATCGCCAATAGCCGCAGCGCCACCATATATCTGATGACGATATAACATCAGACAATGCGCGCTTGCTTTCACCGCACACACGAGCTGATTCATCATAACACCTGCCACACATACCAGCTAATTCATCATAACACCTGCACCACACACCGGGTGGTTCATCATAACACCTGCCACACATACCAGCTAATTCATCATAACACCTGCACCACATACCAGCTAATTCATCATAACACCTGCCACACATACCAGCTAATTCATCATAACACCTGCACCACATACCAGCTAATTCATCATAACACCTGCACCACATACCAGCTAATTCATCATAACACCTGCACCACATACCAGCTAATTCATCATAACACCTGCACCACACACTGGGTGGTTCATCATAACACCTGCACCACATACCAGCTAATTCGTCATAACACCTGCACCACATACCAGCTAATTCATCATAACACCTGCACCACACACCGGGTGGTTCATCATAACATCTGGGCCACTTACACACCAGTTAATTCATCATAACATCTACACCACTTACACACCAACTGGTTGGTCATGTTTACCAACACAGCCTACACCACACACCACACACTTGTGCCACAAATTTCAAGTAACCAATTACATATTAACATAAATAAACGACCATATAGGCCTACAACAAATAAATCATGAGTGATTTGTGACTCAATCGTATAGGGTCTATAAATGATTTAAGACCAATTCAAATTTTGAGGGATATGCCTATAACGGCTACAAACAATATAACAGCCTTTATAAACAAGTTTCCAACAGAATGGCAAGCAACCACGAAGGCCCAGACAAGGTCAAGTAGGCAACATAAGGTCATTAACCCTTAAGCTGCTACAGCCTTAATCATCAACAAGATCCATTCACGTCCTGACCGCAGAGGACCACATTCCTCGGGCACTACCATGAAGTCAAATGAGCATCCCTCTTGCATACTGAGACCCGTGCAACTCTCCATTGTATTTGTATTTGCATACACGTCCGTGTCATGTACTGTACGGCAGGAACGAATATTAAAGTCAAACCAAGTACTATTGTATTTTTCTTTGATTTATCGATTTTTCCCACTGTATTCTCACGCATCTCCTAATGCAGCTCCCAGGTGGTTTATTTTGACAATCGAAGTAAACTAATTGATGGCATTTGCAGCGTAAGTGTTATCATTTATAAATCGGAAGGAACTGATAGCAACTGCATTAACGAGCATTCGGACAATGTTTATACTGACTGATGCAACCGAGCCTAAAAAAAAAAATACTGCGATTAAAGATATTTATTTCTGGAATGATTCTCATGGATTCTATATACATTTTTTTTTTTTTTTTTTTTTTTTTTTTTTTTTTTTTTTTTTTTTTTTGAGATATATACAAGAGTTGTTACATTCTTGTAGAGCCACTAGTACGCGTAGCGTTTCGGGCAAGTCCTTAATCCTATGGTCCCTGGAATACGATCCCCTGCCGCGAAGAATCGTTTTTTCATCCAAGTACACATTTTACTGTTGCGTTAAACAGAGGCTACAGTTAAGGAATTGCACCCAGTAAATCCTCCCCGGCCAGGATACGAACCCATGACAGCGCTCGCGGAACACCAGGCTAGTGTCTTACCACTACACCACGGAGACTGCATAAATATAGAACGTTTCAAATTTGGATTACCATTTATGAATAAGGATTTGTAAGTGTAAATTGCTACAATACTGGGGCATATACATAGAAGTGTACCTAGCATGAACTCTAAAGTATTCTTACTGGTTAGTCAGTAAGCAATTTTGGTTGCCTTAATAACCCCTCTAGGCAGTCTACATGAGGTTGAATCATTAAGTATCCTCATAAACAAAGGCCAAAAGTGATTCCATGCACCCGCCAAACCCCCTGTTTATGCATGAAGAAAGAATTACACACACGACCTGTCCTCGACTCACACAAGTTTCAGCCCCGCTCCTGTGCCAGGTAACTTCATCACGGGCTCACCATAGCCCGTGCTACTTGAAACTTTTAGTTCCCAGTAGCTGAATCTTAAACAACAACAACAACTCGACTCACAACTGATGACGTCCGAACACTTCCGGAACAAGTACTTCGCTGACGAATTTTGTTCGAACCACAACGCTGTAAATGCTTCACCCACGTACTACAAATACAAACACCTAACCTAACCAAACCAATGCCGAAATATGCACAGTATGCTAATATATAACAATATTTTATTTATATATGAAAAATTTCTTGTTTTGAATGAACAGCATGCTAAAATTGTTGAACGCGTCTTTGGGGTCGACCGCTGGATGGAATGGACCGAGGACGGGTTGAATACATACTGAATGCCTTCAAAAATGTTGTTGTAAAAGGTGACCTCAATAGCGTCTGTCAGTTCTGGTGCAAACGTGCTTGTGATCACTAGGCTACTTAATCGTCTTGTAAACGGGGTTTTCTTGGTAATTATTTATCGTTTGTTACACATTTGATTTTTTAGAATGTGAATGGAACTATAGTCAGTTGTACCTGAATCTTATTTAATTACTCGTATAATTATTCTTTGTTAAACTTGCTAATATTAAAGTTTATGGCGACACTTTTAAACCAACTTCCCATGCGCAAAGATTATAGATTCTAGTTCTGCGCGGTTGACGAAACTTGCTAAATGTTAGACTATAGTGTACTGGGTAACTGAGTTTAGTTCCGTGCCTAACTACTCTACTTTTGTGAAGTAAATAACAATTTCCTAAGTTTACATACTCGGAACTTGACACTTGGTGCTTCTAGCTACCCATGAGTTGTGATTGTTTACTAAAACAATGCGGCTATAGTATAAACAAATTTATATAAAAAACGTGAAATGGCTGTTAATTGTTTATAGAGTAAAGTCTTGCACATTTATTTCTAGTGCATTGTAAAGTGTAGGTGAGGGAAGGACAGTTGAAGTCTTCTTGCTCTACTCTGGTATGCAAACTGGCTTTTAACGGCACTGTGTATCGTATCCATTTATCTTATCGAATGTCCCCCTGTATGAGAACACTTGTTCAAAGCTGCATTTAATAAACAAAATTTCACTGAATTTTCCGTAAGGGTGTACTATTGCTACTTTAACTTTTATAATGGTGTAGCAATTTCACAAATGGCTAAATTGCCTATAAAGGCGTTCACTTCACGATGATTACACAGAAATCACAATTGCGTGATTCATCAAATGAACAAATCCACGGCCCTTGTGGATTTGTTCACGATGATATAATGGTTAACACTTTGATATAAACAGACTCAAAATCTTCCCCTCCCCTATCTGAATGGTGTTAAATAGCAAAGAAAATTGTACCCAATTCACGTGACGAATTGTCACGGTGTTGGTGCAGACTTCCTTGATAATAAGGTAGAAAATATATAAACTCTCCTGTTAACCAAACTTCATGCAGGTCGGCGTTCAATCCCCCGGTCCTCAAAGTGATTCGGCACCATTTCCCCCCGCTCCCGTCTCGTCCTTATCCTGATCCCTTCTTTCTATAACAAAAGGTGGTTATAGTAGCAATGGCTTGGTGCTTTCTCCTGATGGCTATTCCCTAATCTTACCACCCGCACCCCAACTTTGGACTGGACGGTAAGGAATTTTCCTCTTGCAGGTCTAAATTAAATTTCCTAAAATTAGTAGTGGGGCACTGTTCCTCCCCTCTAAGTTATATTACTTCAAATTGCTATAGTCGTAATGACTGGGTACCTTCCCCCTACCCTTTGTAGCTCCTAGCAATCTTTGGGCTATTTTTGTTATACCGAAACTAAACGCTCACAATTTCCCGTAATCTCTACACCTGATTGATCCTGACGGCCGAGTGAGCAATACTCGGGGTTCGTAGTCTTAAGGGTCTGGTTTCGATCAGAGGCGGAAACAAATGGGGAAAGTTTTTACCCTGGTAACCTAGCAGTAAATAGGTACCAAAGTTACAGCTGCTAGTGTGAAAATTAGGATTAAGGACTTGAACGAGAATGTGTACTAATGGCTGTACAAGAATGGAAGAAATCTTTTATATAAATATACTTTTTGATTTTGTTAAAAATTTAGTTTATTTGCCTGTAAATTCTTGTACTAACCTTGTAAATAGAGCTACAGTTAAATGACCCTAAAATAACTTGCTAAGTTTCAGATTACCAGGAAATACTTTGCACAGTCGTTACAAAAAATGTAACTTTACATTCTAATCCTAGTATAATTTTTCAGATTAAAGTGTACGTAACTTTGAAACTACTAATAATGTATCCAGTGAACCCACCTTGCGTCACTTGCCAAGCACCATCAGGCCAAACAGTGTATCAAACTGTTGAAACTCTGCCTTGTCAGCCACATGTCTCTTGCCAGGCAAGTCAAGAAGCCTCTGCAACATACAGCATCTCCCAGCCGGTCGTCGTGCATCAGGCTACTGTATCCTCTACTGTGCAGTATACAACCCAGCCCTCTGTAGAGTACTGTGCCCAGCCTTCTGTGCAGTACACAACCCAGCCTTCTACTACTGTGCAGTACACGACCCAGCCCTCTGTACAGTACTGTACCCAGCCTTCCACCACTGTGCAGTACACAACCAAGCCCTCTACAGAGTACTGTACCCAGCCTTCTACTACTGTGCAGTACACAACCCAGCCCTCTGTACAGTACTGTACCCAGCCGTATACTGTGCAGTACAGCACTCAACCTTCTGATGTATATCTTGGCCAGCCCTCGTGCGTGGGGTGGCGAAGGTCTCTCCAAATTAATGCACACACCCCATCCGTCACGGTAAGATTTTTAAGTAAAGTTTGTCGGTCTTTTCAAAACTTTATAGTCATTTCATTATATTCAATATTAAAGTCTTGAATTTCTGGACTAACGTAGTAACGGGCACGGTTCTTGACAAGTTTGCTAGAACTTGAATAAAATTATTAGCTACTGTTTTAAGGCACGTTTATTGAATTTTTTTTTCTGGTTAGAGCCAGGATAAACGCACTACTTTGTATACCAGAAAATTTTCAGCATGTCGGTGGACATAATTACAAATTGACTGATGCTTTTGGGTAATGTTGCCATAATACACGCATAAGCGAATTTAAAATACTGTGTATCACTCTTATATTCGGCACTGTTGACTAATTGCATTTTCAGCATAACCAAAGTACCTTCATGCAAGGTAGAAAGCTGGGCGCCCATAGAATAGGGAAGTTACTAATCAGTCGGCAGCCCGTCCTCTCAAAGGCGAAAGTAGATTCCATGCACCTGTTCACCCGTTCATAACGGGGGGGGTACTGTTTACAAAAGACTCGACCGATTACGTCCCAACACCTCCAGTAACGAGTACTTGGCCGACTAATTGTTGCTAGCACAACGCTGTAAATGCTTCACCACGTATTAAAAATTGCCAACGGAACCTAAACGCCTTAATATGTACAATAGAATAAGTGTAGAATTTATAAAAATTACTAACTTTAACCTAAAATTGCCGAGTCTTTGGGGTCGACCGCTGGATGGAATAGACCTTGTCTGAGGACGGGTTGCTATCTTTGAAGGCTGCGGTGGGGAAATGTGCGCTCTTCCCCCCCCCCCTCCCCCTCTTTCCATAGTGCCAAACATGAACAGACATTCTTGGTATCGCTTCAAAAACTGTCACTTCAGTTTTGTACTAATTAACTTTTTTCTTCAGGTATGTGTTCAAAGGTCTCCAGCAGTCTGCCACAAAAAATTTCCCCATTATTAAAGACTACTGATGCCAAGGATCTACAGGGAATGGCTCTGCAAACAGTTGTTAAAATTCGCATTGTTTTAATAAATTTAAAGTGAAACTTGTCTTGAGCTACTAAGGAAATTACTCAGCATTTCGTGTGCCAATTTTTATTTTAACTAGATTTTAATTTAAGGGGTAATTGTCTCCACCCTTCAGAATAAAATTACCATTACACATTGCTTCTGAAGGAAAGTCTAAAATATTTTAAGGCTGGGTACTACGGCTCAAATTTCTATTGTTAGTATTCTACTGGAAAATATTAGGGTTAAGGATGCCAGTCATGCCTACTAAAATGTTAATTTTTATTTTATTGTAAAATTTGATAAAATCTCCTAGACTTTAATTTATTTTTCCTCTTGTTCTCTTACTTCTAATTAACCATATGATTTTTATGGGTTACACAGTAACTTGTATGGCTAAAATACCCTGACCCACGGAAATTTAGCCTTGTGTATACTCTTAGAAACCAAAGAGGGTGGGGGGGGGGGGTAGCCTTAGATGGGCCTCCCAACCCTTTTAAGTGTTCCTACGTACGGCATGGAACACTGGGACACCTATTTGCTTAGTTCTTTAGACTTGTTATTTAATTCCATCCACACCCGGGGCTGTTTTTTTTTCAGTGCCATTTCTGGTATGTAGCAAATTATGGTTATATCCATAAATTCATTCCCTTCATCTTCAAACATTTGTGTGGGTAATGTGATGTAATCTTTCTAGTGAAGATGTAAAATATTCAGTTTGAAACCCTTTTATCGTCCATTATAACTTTGCTTCATTTATTCCAATCCTGACCCCCTTGCTCTTAATGACGGTGAATACTGAGCTAAATAAAGTCCATCTTTGGTTAACTGCCAACAAACTCGCCCTGAACATTGATAAAACTTTCTATATTTTGTTTGGCAATAAATCTTCAAATAAAAAATCTCAGGATAAATAATACCCAAATTTGTAACAAAATAGATGGCAAATTCCTTGGCATTCTCATTGAACACAAACTGAATTTCCAGGGACACATTCTAAATATATGTTTCAAAAACCGTTGGCATTCTTTCTAAAATGAGATTATGTACCTCGCCCTGCCCTGGTGACACTCTATTACTCCCTCATATTTCCTTCTCAATTATGGTATTTGTGCTTGGGGTTCTACTACTCAATCATTTACGTCCTCTAATTACTCAACACAAAGCTGATATTAGGAAAATGTCCAACTCTGGCCCCAGACAGCACTCGGTACCCCTACTCAAATCTCTGAATGCTAGATATCAAGTCGCTGCACATCCTCTCTCTCGTGTGTGTGTGTGTGTAATGCCAATCCTGACCTTAAAAGCTTCATTGAAGGTTGTAACAGAACCCATGAGCACCACACCAGAAACAAAAATACCTTTTTGATATTCCAAGAGTATGACTTAATCAAATAAGAAATGCTCTACAAATCAAGGGACCCAGAATGTGGAATGATCTTCCCAATCATGTTAAACTACCCCTCTCAACCAGTTTAAGATACAAACTAAGCACTACCTAACTCCCTGTAACCTACCTTACCCCTATAATATCAACCCACGTCTTATTTTTTTTAAACGATGCTGTTTGTCGACCAAATTGTATTTTTGCTGTTTTTCTGCCATGTTCCCCTTTTTTTATATTTTCTGAACACATTTCATACTTAATACTAATTGAGATTAAAGTTTTAGTACTTTTCCTGCCCGAAACGCTTTGCATAATAGTGGCTTTAAGCATTGTATTTAAGCATTGTATGTACTAGCTCTATCTATAAATTCATCAATATTTGTATCACCCCTTGTATGTACAGTATTTACTTTACCTAAATAAACATTTGAATTTGGTTAGTCTAATCTTTTAAAGGTCCTATTTTTATTTATTTATTTAATATTTTTATTTATTTATTTTTTATTTATTTAATATTTATTTATTTATTATTTTTATTTATTTATTTAATATATTTTTTTAGGTTTTGGCAGATTTGATTTGGTACTAAACTGCCACACAGGAACTTTTATACATACAGTAGTTTTATTTTCTCTTGGCCAATGATCATCGCAGATTTAAACTCTAGAAAATCGGTTTAGTTATCAAGGCTAGTTTTACTAGCCGACGTCCCTCTAATCTTTTAGCACATTCAAGTATAGTGATGACCTGCAAATGTTCCCACTAATATTCCATGTTCACCTATCGGTTCCCTCAGTGTGTGTAGTTCGTAAACCTTGTACGCGCTCAAATCTTTAATTACATTAACGACAAACTAATTGGCACTAATTATGACTACTCAAGTCCTTTCCCTAATTACAGGTAACGTTCATTCCATCCTGTTGGAGGAAGCAGAGGTGTAATCACCAAATATAAGCAAGCATTATGCGAATAGCAAACCACGGGAGACATCTCCTGTCACGCAGGGTGCAGTCGCACCTCCATAGATCTCCAGTATCAGCTCTTGATACTGTTAATGGCTCAAAAGGGCCGCCACTTATGGGCTATTCATGCCCGTGCCACGTTTTAGGTGGCTTAATCTTTATCAATCGATCGAATAGCAAACGGTAAGTTACAGCCCCGCTCCTGTGCCAGGTAAGTCTACAATGGGCTCGCCATAGCCTGTGCTACTTGCCCCGCTCCTGTGCCAGGTAAGTCCACTACGGGCTCACCATAGCCCGTGCTACTTGCCCCGCTCCTGTGCCAGGTAAGTCCACTACGGGCTCACCATAGCCCGTGCTACTGGCCCCGCTCCTGTGCCAGGTAAGTCCACTACGGGCTCACCATAGCCCGTGCTACTGGCCCCGCTCCTGTGCCAGGTAAGTCCACTACGGGCTCACCACCATAGCCCGTGCTACTGGCCCCGCTCCTGTGCCAGGTAAGTCCACTACGGGCTCACCATAGCCCGTGCTACTGGCCCCGCTCCTGTGCCAGGTAAGTCCACTACGGGCTCACCATAGCCCGTGCTACTTGCCCCGCTCCTGTGCCAGGTAAGTCCACTACGGGCTCACCATAGCCCGTGCTACTTGCCCCGCTCCTGTGCCAGGTAAGTCCACTACGGGCTCACCATAGCCCGTGCTACTTTGAACTTTTTGTTCCCAGTAGTTGAATCTTCAACACATAGCCAACAGTACAATTTCCATAGTCATTTGGAGAACCTCAAGAATGTAGTACTTGGCGTGTACAGTTCTAATAGACCCAAAGACGCTACAGCTTCGCACACAGAGCAGACTACGACCACATGGCTACAATGTTCTTGTTCCCTATAGTTTAAACACTAAAGACTCTCCATACGCCGCCACTCGCTCTCGCATAGAGCTCCGGCCTCACTCGGCTCTGTTCAAAGCTCTGTCTGAACGTCTACGACAATGCCAACAGCCAACTAGTGTAATAAAAACTATTAAATATGACTAAACAGTCTAATCTACCCAACAACGTAACAATCATACGTTACATGCAGTTCCCTCCCCTCTCTATACAGCAGTAATCTAGAAATTAAGACCTTTATTTGGGATTTTATATTGTAGTTAGTCTTGTAATATTGCACCATGGAGGAGGGATTAGATTTTTCCTACCTAAATTTGATTCGATTGTCTTCAGATGTTGGCTAAAGATCTAGAATGATGTTGCCTCTCGTAGGCTCTACTACTCGCTGTATGAGGGAAAAGTCTTGTACCAGGTCTAAATATTGTTCTGCTTGTGATGTTAGATTGAGTCGACGGTTTCATGGTTAGTCTAAAGAGTATTAGGGTTTGGATTTGATGGTGCGTTGATCATGTGCAGATCCATTTCTGCTGTGTCAGCCCTGTAGCATACTCTCACTGTCGGTTTGCTACCATCTTGTGCTAATGTTGCACCATACAGACTGAGGGTCCCATGGTGTTCAGTCCCTCTGGTGGTTGAATCCAGACCCATTTTCACATAGCATTACACCCACCTGATTTTGTTCATTATGGTAGATGGAATTCCCTTTCTATTTGTCCTCTCGTACCCATGTTTCAGAGGTACTAATGATGTCAAGATTCTCTGCCTCAGCATCTTGAGAGGTTATCTTGAGATGATTTCGTTTTTTTTTTTAGTGTCCCCGCGGCCCGGTCCTCGACCAGGCCTCCACCCCCAGGAAGCAGGCTGTGACAGCTGACTAACACCCAGGTACCTATTTTACTGCTAGGTAACAGGGGCATAGGGTGAAAGAAACTCTGCCCATGGTTTCTCGCTGGCACCTGGGATCGAACCCAGGACCACAGGATCACAAGTTCAGTGTGCTGTCCGCTCGGCCGACCGGCTCCCCATGCACACAAAATGCACCAAATTTATTTGCTAGGCTTCTGGCATATGTAGAAATGACTTACTCCTGTTATTCCTACAAGGGGAGGGAGGGGGGGGGATGGAGGAAGGAAAGCAGATTGCTTCTGTATTCAAGCTGTTACTATTCTGTACATTGTCACTGGTTATAAACTGGTTTGTCACCAAAAATGTATACTGTACTAGTTAGTCTTTCACCCAATCAGGCAGAACTATCCTGTGCTCCATTTACTACTTTGATCATCTACCTTCTCCTGATCTTTAGCTTAGATTTTTTTGCCTGGGAGCCAGTAACCGTAGTGACCTCGACAAGAACAGGAAGCCGGCGCATTGTCGAAGGTTCCCCCCCACCCTCCTTTTGCCTTTAATGGTCTTTGTATTGGTCTGTTTTTTAACTCCTTCAGTTTGCCTCTTGGCCTTGGCCCCCCTAGTTTTTCCCCCCCCCCCCTACTCCACCGAGATCTAGAGATGAATGTATTTACACAATCACAATAGCATGATGCATCAAATGAACAAATCCACAAGGGTCATGATGAGGGTATTGCAGGATCTGTCTAGTCCAGTGGAACTCCCGGTTGCAATTATTTTGACCATGTCATGGCCTGGTCGATTAAGGCAGCATCTGGGATCCTCTCAGACGTAGGTTTGAACCCTCATCATAACCCTTGTGGATTTGTTCATGAGTGTATTTGGTTATACATTTAGAGATCTCAGGTTGTGGGCACTGTTGGGTATCCTCTTTCTGTGTTCAAAATTTGTAATGGTTATGCGTACCATATTTGCTTCAGGCCTACCTAATCAGCTCAACATTGGATATACTGTACTTAATTCCTCCTTGACTTTCTCTACTATTGCCAGTGAGTAGAGAAATAGTTTTCACTATAGTAGGTCATTCTTGTCCTTTTGCAAGGTTTCTTGAAAAGAGGCTGGATTCGTCTTTGCCTATCCATGGCTGCTGCATGGGGAAGTCAGGGAAAGTCCTGAGCACCTGCACCTGGTCGTCGACCAGGAGGCCTGGTCGACGACCGGGCCGCGGGGACGCTAAGCCCCGGAAGCACCTCAAGGTAACCTCAAGGTTGCCTTGTGACCTTCAAGCAGTTCCATTACGATATCTTTATTCTCATGGATTAATTCCTCTAAGATTCCAGCTACCGTTTCATTATTTGCATCAATTGATGAAAATTCGTCAGTATTTTAAATACTAGTGAGCAGACTTGTGCGCTATTTTCTGTATAGATTTTTCCACTTCAATACCTCACTAGACCTAGCTTGGCAGGTCCTAGACTACCTCCATGTTTTTTTTGTTACTTTTCTTCCTTAGGTGGTATTGTCACACAGTCTGTCTTTATGTTCCTTGCAACCCTTCACTTGAATGCAGGCGATGAGTCACAATAACATGGCTAAAGTATGATGACCAGACCACACACACTAGAAAGTGAAGGGATGACGACGTTTCAGTCCGTCCTGGACCCTTCACTTTCTAATGTGTGGTCTGGTCTTCACTTGAATAGTATATCTTCCCAGAACACTGGCATCTAATTTTTTGTCCATTCCAGTCATTACTCCTACAGGGTCATTTGTATGGCTAAACAGAGTTGATTTCATAGTTAAAGTTTATAGTGAAAACTATTTTGCATATTTGGAAGAATCTCAAGTGTTTGGGTAAAAATGTTAAAGGCTAATTTTTTTTTAAAGATGTAATGGCAGATCTGGTGTCTTGGGAAAGTTTTGTACATATTTCTTGGTCATTATAACTGGTTCTTGCATTCCTCCTACTTTACTAACTTGTGAAACGTGTCTCGTTCAGAATTGCCAACTGTTTCTGCACTATATATTTTTCCTCTTTCCAAATTGTGTGCAATTCCTTACCCATTCCATGGAGGCAAGTCCTACAAAGCCCCTCACAGAAGCTTTTACTGCCGCCTCTATTGAAAGCCCTGCACACTTGCAGTGTCATCTCTCGTATGGGTCCTACCTTACCACATTGGAGCGCCTTGTTTAAATTTTGTAATAATAACGGTGAAAGTGTGTAGGCCCCCCCCCCCATCCCTATCCATATCTTGAGTGCTCCAATGATATCTAAGTATCTAGTACCGGCCCCGGAACTCTTAGTTCCTGCGACGGCGCTGGAACCAATCGTATTGGCGTATGCCTTTCCATTGGAGACTTTCAGCGCTATGGAGAGGGGGGACCTGCTGCCTGGGTAACAGCTTCTCCCCAGAATCAACCTACCCTGGCTTTGCGCCCTGGTGAGGCCACTCCAGACTGACAACCAGAGCACAACTCCATAGTCTCCTGAGACTGATGGATGCCTACTACTACTAGTATTAAGTATTTATTAATAAGTATTAAGTATCTACGTGGACTAATTACTTACCTGTTTCCTCTAGCAGGCTGGAGAGGGAAACTTGGGGGTTCCCTCCCTTAAGCCCCTGTGTCCCCTTGCCAGGTGAAAGCTAGTGCCAGTGAAGGGAGAATTCCTTTTGTTTACCTCTTTCAATATGGCTCACCTGTCTACTCTTGTACTGGCATCTGGAATGTCTAGGAACTCTTGCATAGTGCCTCCATCTGCAGCACAAACATGCGTGATGCCACCACTAGGCTTTCCTTACCTTAGGTCTAAGAAGTAGATCAACAATTTAAAGGGCAACTCGTGGAGCACTATAGCCCTTTTATCGTAATCAGTGCCTCAACATGGCAGTGTTTACAACTGTTGGTGCATAAGACATGACTAACTTTAAGACTGTTTGAGGCTAAGTAATTACTGGGTTCAAGGCCTCTGCATAAATATATATACCAAAGGTGTTGGTATTAAGCTTTAGGAGCTTCCATGTATTATTTCTAAATTAGTTTGAGGGTATCCGATTACCATATAATTTCATACTTTTATTTTAAATCTTTACACTAAAAATGTATTCCATGTATCAAAATAAAAAGACTAGTTCAATAAATATCTTGCCATTTGAAATGGCAGAGAGGTTTTTAACAATGTCCCGACTATCTTATGTACTCGACACCTGGTACTCGTTACTCTTTATCATCACGGCACCATCTGTAAGCTGTACTATACAGCTGCTTAAAGACATACTGTACATGTTCCTTTGTGAGAGGCAATAACTTGTACTGACATAATTTATGGACAACTTCAGTTGTATCCTGTATATTTTAAGACCACATCTGAAAGTTATAAGCTCAAGAGAATTTGAACTCTAAAGCTATCTACTTTATTAGTTTTGTATAATCAACAAGATTAGTATATTTTAAAATGGATTATAAACACCTTTGTTTACATTGGCTGTCTTGACTCGGAAGCTGGACCTGTGTATTATACAAGCTCCAATGTACCACAGCTTGCAGCAGGGCTTCTATAGATCAAGGCACGGTGAATACTGGAGCTAAAATACTTACTTAAAAATGGGCTCATTTCTTTAAGGCCTTAAACATCATTTAAAGCTAACGGCACAAATCCCTACCCAGAAGAGGGAAGGTCTGCAGATTCGATTGAGTACAGACAAAACTGGGTCTAGTGGAGCCACTGTGGGATAGAGCCATACTTCCTGGTCCTACACTACTCAGTTTCGTTGGAACAAATGTACATCTCTAGCTTGAAATACTGCTGGTGTTGTATACCTAAATTCTCATCTGAAAGAAAAACAAGCAAAATTAGTTTTGCAATCATATGCATTAAAATATATACAAAAATTTTAAGTTAAATTGACTGCAGTGCATTAGATTTTGCATTGTCGAACACTATAATGTGTTGCATTGGTACACAAACCAAAATATTTGTTACACAAGCATGAAAATCCAGGAGCACCAGTATTTGGACTGATGAGGGTTATATCTTGAGGTTATCTTGAAATGCTTTCAGGGCTTTAGTGTCCCCGCGGCCTGGTCCTCAACCAGGCCTCCACCCCCAGGAAGCAGCCCGTGACAGCTGACTAACACCCAGGTACCTATTTTACTGCTAGGTAACAGAGGCATAGGGCGAAAGAAACTCTGCCCATTGTTTCTCGCCGGCGCCCGGGATCGAACCCGGGACCACAGGATCACAAGTCCAGCGTGCTGTCCGCTCGGCCGACCGGCTCCCCGAGCGGTGCCCCGTATGTTGGGATGGAGTTAAAGGTGGTGGCCCCCTCTGGCATCCAAAAGTCAAAGTGGACTGATCATGGTTGTCGGGGAGGAAGCAGGGGAATCTTTACACTAATCATAATCGGCCCCACTGAATTGCAAAGATAACTTTTGATAGTTGCATCTTATTCACCTCTGTTGTTGTGTTTGGAGGTGTCAAAAATTTTGTTCAGGAGTGTTACCTGCCCATGCCAATTCTATACTTCCTGGAAGTTGGTCATGGTAGTGAAATCTGTCTTAGGTGTTCTCTTGCCTTCCGTGTGGCAATTCCTGACATGTGAATTCATTTGCTCCATTAATTGAGGTGACCATTCTGCATTTATTTATATATACTGTACAAGATTTCTTACTTTCTTGTAAAAGTATTCTCCATCTTGTGCTTACTATAAGATGAAGCAGTCTATTTACAACCTTTAGCATGAAAATAACATCTCCTTTTCAGACATGAGAGACAAACCAAGATGTCTATGCCTCTTCCAGAACATAACTTAAACACTTTCAGCTTGTCCACAACCTCTGACCTACTTTCCTTATGTTCCCAATACAAATTTTTTTTCCCTGTACTGTATATCATTTTGTATTGAACTGCCCAAAATGCTATGCGTGCTAGTGGCTTCACAAGAATGAAAACATCAATGCTATGTACTCTCATAAACTCAATGTACCTTCTTGTATACAGTATATATAAATAAATATTTGTGCACACAATATCGGCTTCCTTACAAAGATTTATTCACGTTCCAAACTGGTGTACTCTGTCCCTGTGCCACTTAATGAATACAGTCACAACCTGCCACCATGAAGAGCTGTTCTGCCATTTTGCACTGTTCACAATCTGTTGCAATTTTTTTGTTAGAATTTGGGATATTGGATCTGTACCTGAGGCTTGGCTTGAAGCTATTATTCTATCTATAAATCCAGGATGCAGGGCACCTCGTTAGGCCAATGTAACAAAACATATCCCTTCAAAGAGAAGGGATAAGACAAAACTGCAACTGCCAACCCAAGGCCACACAGGCCCGACAAGGCCCAGGAACATCAACGAAGGAACGCAGAGCCAACCTACGAACGACTAGGGCATGGGGACAGACAGCAGGCTGGCAGAACCGAACCACCCCGCAGACGACCTGAGAGAACCGCCCCCTGGAACAGGGAAGAAGGGAACCCGGAACAACCCAAAGTGTGACCCCTGGTCACGGTAGCCGTGGCACGCCAAACACGGCGAAGTGCCGCAACTGAACACAACACATGATGCACCCCTGGCCAGCCACTCTGCGCCAGAAAAGAAGGAGACGGCTGCAAGTGAACAAACCTATCAAGAGAACCAAAAGAGCTGAAACCCAGGCACCGGAAGAGGGCATGAAGCACCCCAACCCGACCCCCAGAGGCCAACGCCAACAAGAAATGAGCCTCAGAAAACAATCCAGAACTGAAGAGGCAACAACAAACCAAGGAGAAAAGAAGAGAGCAACGCAATCCAAGAACCAGGACGGCTCAAGCAGCGCAAGAGCAGGCTGGAGGTAGGTGAACCACGCCAGAGACAGCTCGCTAAGCAGTGCAGAGGAAACTCCAAAACTGAAGCAATCCGGAATGGCTCCGCCAGCGCCACACGAGACAAGGCGACAGTATGTGGCAAAATGACGACCCTGAACCTCCACGAGAGAAGACAAGACCACACCAACAAAATGCAGCAAACCTACGAAGGGACAAAGAAAAAGAAAGGACCGCCAAAAAAAACCCTACACCACCACCAAAATGAAGCATGCAGGTGGGACACCATCAACGAAGCTACCTGACCACCAACAGATGGTGAGAGATTCGAGGCAGAATCGAACCAGCCCCGCCATGGACCGATCAAGCATAGGAAGAGGCGAAGCCACTGGAAAATCTCGGGTGCGATCACCAAGCAAGTAGGGCCGGAAACCCAAGCTGGCAAGGAATGAGATGGAACATCTGCCGTACAGAAAACTTCCCAATGCTAGCGAGTTCGCCAGGAGATCGGAGACACTGGTTCCGATGTGAGACTCGTGAGAAGTGACACCGCGAGATCTTTAAAATGCCAACAGGTAGGGTAAGCCAGGAAACCAGAAACACAAACCTGGCAAGTCAGGAAAGAACCAAACACAGGGGCAGTGCAAAAACAGGGAACTGAACATGAACAAAGTCCAACCTAGCAGTAGGAGAGCCAAGAGGCACATACTAAAACACACAACAATGTGTAAGAGAATGAGAAAAAAATGGAAAAAAGCAAGAAAGACCAGAAAAACGGCCCCAGCACCAGCAGCTAGGGACAAGAGTGTAGAAGGAAGATGAGGAACGAGGAAGAGGAGTCACCCTGAGACAAGGGGACAGAGCAACCCTCGAACTCGCACAAAGCGAGGGGGTGACTCAGGGGTCACATCCATTGGACTCACGTGTCCCCATGGGGATTTCCAGGGTCCTGAGACTGAACTCACGCTCAGGAAAGTCCAGGCAGGGTACTGCTAACCGGCACCCAAGTCTACCAAACAACTTTCTAAGAACTGAACCCCCCAGGACGTGTACACTCACGGGGACCTAGCAGGGGGAACCACCGGAAGAAAGAAGAGTACTCAGTACACAGGGGGCAATAACCAAGGCAGACCCTCCCACCAGGCCGGCAAACAAAAAGAAAAAGAAAACCCCGCAAGAGGACAGCGTACCCAGGCGGAACAGAGCCGGCCACTATGATTGGTGAAAACAAGCTACACAGTACCCTGCGCCTCTACCAGTGCAAACTGCCCCCTACCCTAAGGCAAACAAGGGCAAGGGAGACAGAACACCCTAGCACACAAAGGGCGGCTGAAAACCAAGCAGTAAATGGCCTAGCCGAGGCAGAACCCAAGGAACCTGTGGAAGGTGGCCCTAAGTCCCAAGGGCAGTACTTACTGGGCACCTAGGGAAGGAAACCCAAGGCACATGCAGCCGGAGTACTGAAGAATCACTCCTGGCTCACACACCACCTAGAAGACAGGCACCACACACAAGGCACAGTGCTGAAACAACCACTGGAGCCAGAACACATGACTGTTGCCTATAGCATCAGCCTCAGAACTGGGGTCTGGGGCTCCCCCTTCCCCCTCCCGCGGAGGGGGGAGCTGCGCAGATGGCGGCACGGCGACGTGTGACGTAATATTCATTTCCTCATTTCTGTTTGGGGAGTTCTATTCACTTATTCGGCTTTTTGTAGCAATTTTCACCAGAATAGTGGTATGTTACGGGACGCCTACCTTTCTGGATGCCTAACCCTGTCGATGGCAGACATAGAATGCTTCCAACCACACGGGAGTTTCTATAGGCCATTGCTCTTCGTGTCTCTGTGAGGGGGGGGCCAGGTTCTGGCTCATGGTCCCCAGTAGGCCTACAGAACTCCATACACATGACTGATGCCAAAGTCTGACATTTCAGCCTGGATAGCTTCGGGGAGCTGACTGGGCTCCCCCAAGAAAAACAGCGTTGAATGTAATGAAATGCCATTTTCTAGGTGAGTCCTGGAGGCTCCCTGGAGCTATCCAGGCTGATATGCATATAGTAGACCGTGGCATCAGTCAATTTCATTAGAGTTCTTAGCCTACTGGGGACCACAACCTGGCCCCCTCAGAGAGGTACGAGGAGCAATGGCCTATATAAACTCCCTGTGTGGTTGGAAGCATTCTGTGTCTGCCATCTACTGGGTTAAGCACCCAGAAAGGTAGGCGTCCCAAAACAGACTCCCCCTGGTGAAAACTACTACAGATAACCGAACGATCAAGCAGAACTCCATAATCTGAAAGGCCTGTGGAGTGCTGAAGAAACAAGCAAACAATCATGATGGCACAACCGCCGCCGTGCCGCTGTCTGCACAGCTCCCCCTCCCCCCAAATCCTCAGCAGCCTAAAGGGAAAGAACCTGCATGTGAAGCTGCAAAACACCAACATCTCGAGAAAGCACAGTGGAAGTCTCCTGCCAATCAAGCGTGCAGGTCCAACAAAACCCATGCCACGCCCTCAACGAAAAGAAAGGACAGTCTGCCAACCAGGAAGACTCTGGTACCTCGTAGCGCACCCAATAAGGGAAAGTCGAACCCAACTCAAAAGAAGCCGGAGCTATCACCGAGGCGTAATCCGGGTCTCGCAGGAGGTAAGTCGTGATAGCCTCCCGAACCTCTTTTGGCGGGATTCGAGAAGCCGAATACCACTGGAAGGAAAGAATCGAAGAATCCAGGAAACCCGGAGAGGAGCTGAACCCAAATCATACTTTTACAGGGAAGGGGGGTACGAAAGTCCTTCCCCCTGCAACAACAAAACTCGTGTTGAGGGTACCAACACCCAAGCGTGGTCAAATGGGATCCAAGTCCCCCAAGTTAACTCCTCCCCAGCCCTGAGATTCTCTATGTCAAGACCCAGGGCTGAGCCATTCTCCACATCCTCTGCCCCTACAGAAAAGACAGAGTCCAGGGGAAATACTGAGAAGAAGGGGGTCCGCTGGTAAGACCCGAAAAGCCTCGGTATGAGGAGCAGGCTCGAATGCCTCCGTCACCAATCCTTAAGGACAGCCCGCGAAGCTGCCCAAGTCTCAAAACCATATAAACCCTGCCTCAACTCCAAATCCCTCAGACGTTTGGGAGCAGAGGTGACCCCCCCCTCCCCGGGGAAAGCAAGCCAAACAACACCAACCAGGGAAGGACTCAGGAGCGCGGACAAAACCAAAGTTGAAGCGACTACCTGTAATGCCCCAAAGTCTGGGTCCCTATAATCCAAACGGGGCAGCTTCGAGGCAACCACGTGAGCAACAAACGTAGCGCGCTGTAGCAACCAATACCTAGCATGTAACGTCAAAGCCACCTGTACCCGAACAGCAATATCAGAAGGCCGGGTAATCTGAAGCACGAGCAGGGAGCAAGACTCTCAAGACTCCGGGTCAAAGATGTCATCGATCCAGTAGGCAGCAAGATTGAGGCAAACTGCTGAGTGTCACCCTGAGACAAGGGGACATCAAACTCGCACTTGGCAAGTTGGAACACAGAGGACGCATCCATAGGTCCAATGAGCCCCAATGGGGTTTTCCAGGGCTCTTAGGCTGACTGCTAAGGAAAGCCCAGGTAAGGTATTGCTAACCAGTTAGACCTAAACTACCAAGAGAACTGCTAAAACTAAACCCCTATGAAATGTACAAGAATGGGGAGCCTAGCATAGGACTACCAATATAACAGAGGGTGGATATAACCAATGGGGCAGACCCCTCACCAGGCAAAACAAACAAAAAAAGAAAAAGAAAACACTACAAAAGCATAATGTCCCTAGGAGGAATAGAACTGGCTGCTGTGATTAATGGGAAACAAGCTGTATAATACCTTGCGCCCCTACTAGCAAGGATACCACTTCCTACCCAAGGCCCAACAGTGGCAACGAAAACCCCAGCTTGCCCAAAGGGCGGGCAGTTGCTAAGCAGAAAAAGACCCCCAACAGAAGCGGTTCCCAAACGCTGGAAGATAACCCCAAGACGCAAGGGCAGTACTTTCGGGGCACTTAAGGAAGGTGGCCCTAAGTGCATGCAGCCCCAGTACTGATGAATTACTCCTGGTCTGCACACCACAGTAATACACCACAATGCACAGAACTGCAAGAGCCAGAGGCCAGAGAGTCAACAACCGCCACAATCCACATCAGCCAAGGAACTGAAAGCTGGAGCGGCCGTCGTGGGTTTCCAGGTCTTTCCCCCTCCTGGGGTACGGGGCTGTGCAGCTGAGCGGCGCGACGGCAGTACTGATGTTTGTTTGTTTGTTTGCTTGTTTTAGCTTGGAAGTTCTGCCTCTCTGTTCGGTTTTAAGTCGCAATTTTTACCATGTGGGATTTGTTTTGTTACTCCTACCATTCTGGGCATTAGACCCCGGTCGATGGCAGACACAGAATGCTTTCAAACACACAGGGGGTTTCTATCGGCCATTGCTCCTCGTGCCTCTCCAAGGGGCCAGGATTCTGGTTCGTGGTTCCAGTAAGCAAGAACTCCAAACGACTGATGCCATGGTCTAATACATACTTACATGAAGAGAGACTAAGGAAATTAAACCTCACATCGCTGGAAGACAGGAGGGTTGGGGGCTTCAAGATCACCACACACAAGATTCTCAAAAGGAATTGATAGGGTAGACAGACAGTTTATTTAACACGAGGGGCACACACACACTAGGAGACACAGGTGGAAACTGAGTGCCCAAATGAGCCATAAAGGCATTAGAAAGAATTTGTTTAACCCTTAAACTGCGCAACGCGCCTGCAGGCTCACGTCTGGTTTGCGCAACGCGCCTCCGGGTATTTGTATTTTTCACGTTCCATTCAAAACTCCCGCGGCTACATGGGGGTTCACATCAGCTTCCTCAGGGCTCTTGTAAACAGACGCCATCTTTAAAAAAATCGTGGTCCACATTCCCGGGTGTGGGAGCCTCAGTAGTGTATGAGCAACCAAGGCTGGCGCTTGCAGCATGAGCGCACAGCACTGCTGTTCAGCATGTGACCACAGCATCGCCTAATAATGTCAATATATATATATAACTTGTATTATTTAGCTATGATAGTGTTATATTAGAGCCTGTGTGTGATAATGATTGGGTACAATGTTCAAATATCAGTGATTCAATGCTGTTCACGATGTTCACAGCGCTAGCCACAGCACCACAGCATTATTTCGTTCATCTAGGAATCTTCAAATGATTTCTTAGGTTCCTTTTCAAAATAAACGTGTGGTCAATTATTCATTTACAGGAATTAGTGACCAGGATTGTGATAATAGCAGGAATGTGGTTATAATTAGCGTTGTGCGTAGTATTGTGGAAGGAGGAATTTTGATGAGGGAGGGAGGGCGAGAATTGAGGTAGCCTCATTGTGTGTGTGGCTGCCACTCTTGTTTTGCTCACCATACTAGCTTAGTGGTTCGCTATGGGCAACACATATGTACATGGGTATATATAGTGTGTGTATATAGTGTAAGAACAGCAACAGGAGAATGTTGAGAGGAGCTATTTTGGTGAGGGAGGTGACGTAATCGTAGCGTCATCTGCTGTGTAATTTTTCATGCAGTGTATGGTGGCCACTGTACTGTTTGGACACAATACCGGCTTACTTGCATAGTTCTGGTAAATAAAACATGTAGATAGGTATATAGAACATGTGTAATAAGAACTATAACAATATGGTGGGAGGAGCAATGTTGGCGAGTAAGATGTTGGAGTGAGGGAGACAGGCTGGGTGTGGCTGCTCTCACTCGAGGTGTTCTGAATGTGTTCATGGCCAATACGAGGCAGCTGCTATTGGCCCATACGAGGCAGCTGCTATTGGCCCATACGAGGCAGCTGCTATTGGCCCATACGAGGCAGCTGTTATTGGCCCATACGAGGCAGCTGCTATTGGCCCATACGAGGCAGCTGCTGTTGGCCCATACGAGGCAGCTGCTATTGGCCCATACGCGGCAGCTGCTATTGGCCCATATGCGGCAGCTGCTATTGGCCCATACGCGGCAGCTGCTATTGGCCCATACAGGGCAGCTGCTATTGGCTCATACAGGGCAGCTGCTATTGGCCCATACGAGGCAGCTGCTATTGGCCCATACGCGGCAGCTGCTATTGACCCATACGCGGCAGCTGCTGTTGGCCCATACGAGGCAGCTGCTATTGGCCCATACGAGGCAGCTGCTATTGGCCCATACGAAGCAGCTGCTACGCGGTGTTCTGAATGTGTTGATGGTAAACTAAACCCCTATGAAATGTACAAGAATGGGGAGCCTAGCATAGGACTACCAATATAACAGAGGGTGGATATAACCAATGGGGCAGACCCCTCACCAGGCAAAACAAACAAAAAAAGAAAAAGAAAACACTACAAAAGCATAATGTCCCTAGGAGGAATAGAACTGGCTGCTGTGATTAATGGGAAACAAGCTGTATAATACCTTGCGCCCCTACTAGCAAGGATACCACTTCCTACCCAAGGCCCAACAGTGGCAACGAAAACCCCAGCTTGCCCAAAGGGCGGGCAGTTGCTAAGCAGAAAAAGACCCCCAACAGAAGCGGTTCCCAAACGCTGGAAGATAACCCCAAGACGCAAGGGCAGTACTTTCGGGGCACTTAAGGAAGGTGGCCCTAAGTGCATGCAGCCCCAGTACTGATGTGAGTACTGGGGCCAAAAAAAATGCCTCCTGACTCCTGGTCTGCACACCACAGTAATACACCACAATGCACAGAACTGCAAGAGCCAGAGGCCAGAGAGTCAACAACCGCCACAATCCACATCAGCCAAGGAACTGAAAGCTGGAGCGGCCGTCGTGGGTTTCCAGGTCTTTCCCCCTCCTGGGGTACGGGGCTGTGCAGCTGAGCGGCGCGACGGCAGTACTGATGTTTGTTTGTTTGTTTGCTTGTTTTAGCTTGGAAGTTCTGCCTCTCTGTTCGGTTTTAGGTCGCAATTTTTACCATGTGGGATTTGTTTTGTTACTCCTACCATTCTGGGCATTAGACCCCGGTCGATGGCAGACACAGAATGCTTTCAAACACACAGGGGGTTTCTATCGGCCATTGCTCCTCGTGCCTCTCCAAGGGGCCAGGATTCTGGTTCGTGGTTCCAGTAAGCAAGAACTCCAAACGACTGATGCCATGGTCTAATACATACTTACATGAAGAGAGACTAAGGAAATTAAACCTCACATCGCTGGAAGACAGGAGGGTTGGGGGCTTCAAGATCACCACACACAAGATTCTCAAAAGGAATTGATAGGGTAGACAGACAGTTTATTTAACACGAGGGGCACACACACACTAGGAGACACAGGTGGAAACTGAGTGCCCAAATGAGCCATAAAGGCATTAGAAAGAATTTGTTTAATGTCAAAGTAGTTAATAGAGTAAATGGAATGCATTAGGAAGTGATGTGGTGGAGGCTGACTCCATACACAGTTTTAAGTGTAGATATGATAGAGTCCAATAAGCTTAGGGACCTGTACACCTGTTGATTGACGGTTGAGAGGCAAGATCAAAAGAGCCGAAACTCAGCCCCCGTGAGCATAAGTAGGCGAGTACATAGCCCGGTAAGCCCCGGAGGAGCTGGAGGGGCTCCCCACAGAAAAGGGATGAACAAAAAATAATCACTTGAACAGGATTGCCCTACTTACTACAAGTATGGCATTGGTGTGAACATTTGACATCTCCAATGATAACTGAGGTTGGGAGGGTGAGGTTGTACAAAAATAATCTACTATACAGAGTGGACTTGTACGCTTACCACAAGAGAAGCCAGGTAAGCATGTCCCCCTAAGCAAAGGAGTGCCATTGGAACTTCAAGATAGCTTTATGTCATCATGGTAATCTCAAAATATTTGGTCCATGTTGGAAAACTAAATATACTAAACACATCCAGGAACATTGGAGCGCCAAATACAGCAATCGAGCCTAGAGTGGTTATGTCGAGGAATATACAGTGCTGTTGTGAAATTCAGTAAGGATGGTCAACATCTAAAAGTTTACAAGGTGTTACTTCTGGCTTTTTAGTATGACAAGAAGTACCAATGCTATCATAACAAACATAGCTGTGCTTATAAAACTCTGCATCACAGTTCTGAATATTGTCATACATACAGTATACTTAGTGACAATTACTGCAAGGTATTATTGTATACACACCTTAAGGTGATCTTCCTGCTACTAGTTTTTGTTCTGATGAATGTGCTGAATGTACTAGATACTTTGTGAAAAATTCTTATGCTGTGTCATCTTTACTGCAAGTGTTACTGTAATGATGTTTTCTGTCTGTCCTGTTAAAAGAATGAGCTATCATTCAATGTATCAAGGGAGCCGGTCGGCCGAGCGGACAGCATGCTGGACTTGTGGTCCTGTGGTCCCGGGTTCGATCCCGGGCGCCGGCGAGAAACAATGGGCAGAGTTTCTTTCACCCTATGCCTCTGTTACCTAGCAGTAAAATAGGTACCTGGATGTTAGTCAGCTGTCACGGGCTGCTTCCTGGGGGTGGAGGCCTGGTCGAGGACCGGGCCATGGGGACACTAAAGCCCCGAAATCATCTCAGGATAACCTCAAGATAACCATTCTCGATCTATTTTGGTTGTGTTCTCTCACTCCTCTGTAGTCATTGATTGATCAACCCGTCCTCTTACAAATTACGTTGCTTTTCGATCGTATGTGCTACGGCCAAATATCAACGTACAGTACAGTAATTTGAAATGGAAATTAATTTTCCAATTAAATTTTGGATTTTTTTGTTTTTCAAAACAGCAAGTTAAGGGTCCTCTGATAGGTTAGGAGGGCAGGAAGTTCTCCTAAGGTTTCAAAACGTTATGAAAACCGTTAATCTAATCTTTGTTTATTGTGTCAATATTTCTTACAATGTACCTGTAATTTTTTTTAGTCAATTTTACTGTAAATTATCTCCTTAAAATTATCTGTTAGATTAAGGACTTGCCCAAAACGCTATGCGTGCTAGTGGCCTTACGAGAATGTAAAATCAACGTCAGTACTATGTACTCTCCTAACCCCCAATGTACCTTCTTGTATATAAATAAATAAATAAATTCACAGTTTCTCTCTCCTAACCTAACAGCCTAAGCCAAAGGACCCAAAATAGAAAACGGGACAGTACATCACTTTTGTGAGCCGATTTCATTCTGAATTACTGTATGTTGATTTTTAGCCTGAGTGCGAATACAAGTGAAACATGACATAATTTGTAAGTGGACAGGTTGGATTGATAAGCACAGAGCTTAATGAAGGTGCCTAACGGTAAAACATAATCCTATGGGCAGAAAAAGCAAAATGTTAACCGGTGACCCCTAGTCGGAGCCGAAGTCAGGCATCCGCACAGTGTCAAAGCAGAACCAGGAAACCCATTGTATGGTGCTGTTGTTGTTGTTGTTGTGGTAATCCCGTGTGATAGTTAGGATGTCAGTTACTGCAGATGTCAATATACTCTGAGATGCCTACCATGCTGCCTGCATATTCTGGGATTTTATACAATGACTTTCAGCAAGCTCTGATGCTTCCAACCATGTATCTTGCAACCTCAAGCTGGCATGCATAGTAGCCTATGTAATATTACAATCAACTCACCCTTCTGTTAGCTTGAATCTTGTTGTATCTCCACCGTCTCCATACCTTCATCATCTCCAACCATTGGGAACAAACTCGGAGATAGTGATTCTGCTTGTTGAAGCTGTAAGAGAAACAAAATATGGAAAAAAGGAAAAGAAGGAAATAACTTAATATCCTGTACTAAACAAATCTTTTTATCTATGTCAACAACACTAGTACTATCTAAGCTTGGTAATCCAATAACGCTGTCAGCTGAGAACAGATATGAACAAAGTACAGTATGTAATGTATATTTCTGCAATACCTAACTCGGTAATCAGTAGCACTTCCGTGCAGTCAAGACATTAAATTCATGTCGAGATCAATCACCAAGTTTATGCTTATTAGACTTTTGTTTTGTGCAGAGCAGTGAATACATATTCACATACTTTTTGGACACTTGTATAGTGTTTTCACTTCCATTACATTGCCGAATCATTTACATCAGCGATCTTTAATTCTCTGAGCTAAATAAAATTAATGATTGTTTTCTAAAGCTATGCTTAATGACATTTTGATAAGTAATTTACCTTCAGTTGCAATGAAAATTCATAATGTAGTTGCCATGAAGTGTACACGAGACACACAGTTTTAAGTTAGTCGTGTTTTAGCAGCAATGTTCATGTCCACTAGTTTAGCATTGTTGATTTGAAGTGACTGTGACATCTGTGACTCAGCAGGTCATAGATGCCTACAGACACCAGACACATGTTGTATGAGTGGTAGACGGTTGGAACAAGTTAGGTGAGGTGGTGGTGGAGGCCAAGTCCTTCAGTAGTTTCAAAGCATTATATGACAAAGAGTGCTGGGAAGACGGGACACCACGAGCGTAGCTCTCATCCTGTAACTACACTTAGGTAATTACATTGTTATGCTCAAACCTGATTGGGTCTCACCTTGGGTGCTGCAAGAATGTGCAACTGAGCTGAGCACTCCACTCCAATTAATATTCCAAACATCCTTGTGCACAGGAATTTTAGCAGATATATGGAAAATGGCAAACATAGTACCAACCTATACAAATTGTAGTCGAGAGGAACCTCAAAATTATAAACCCGTATCATTAACTTAACACTTTGCCTGGCCATTAACTCATATTGTGTCAGCATATGAATATACTCAGTCTGGGTGAGGCTGCACACCGCGTCCAAAATTAAAATATTCATTAAAAATCAATTTTTTCTGATCATTATGGGACTTGTTTTAAAATGTCCGCCAACGTCTTCCCATTTTCTGTGATGCCATAATGTGTAATGCCATGGCTATCCATAATGCCTTTGTGTTACACAAGTACTACACAAATGATACAAAAACTCTCATTGCTCCAGTTCCACGAAGTAATAATTTGGTCACTGTTGAACTTTGAGTATAAGATTTGGCCTGTCCAAAATGACAACATCATACATGCTAGTGATGTACATGACGACGAGAGCAGATCTACTGATGATAATACTGCAGCCTCCAGACTATCAGGTATGAGGCGGCCACTCTTCCCTTCTTCACCTCGAAATGAAGAATCATTATCTGACCCAGAAGACGAGGTTCAGATTACTCCTTGTGGTGCTGCTGGTAGAAGACCTCATATTGTGGATAAACCAGAATGACTGAATAGAAACTTGAACCATTCCCTAATTTGCATCGAGAAAGGTCTGAAGTGTTGTGTCTGCAACAAGTCTGGTAAAAGGAAGGACACCAGGTATAAGTGGTGTGGTGTGGCACTGTGTGCTGCACCATGCTCTGGCTTGTACCATCGCAAGAGGAAATACAGTACTGGGTGGATAAGCAGATGGATACCCACCATCCACTCCACCTATAACACATGGGTTGAGAAACTTCAGGAAATCAAATAGGAGAGTAGAGCACAGATTATTCATGTCTCCTACACTGGGCAAAATGTGCCTTGGACAGCAAGACAACTCCCAGTATTCAGACAAGCGGATTTCACATAACAGAACGAGGTCTTATTACAAGTCTACACTATCACTAAGGCTTAACCACTGCACTGCGCAAAGCACCTTTAGGCGCTCTGAGATTTGTGCTTTTTGTTTTTTAATTAGGCTATATTTTAATATTTTTAAATGTTTTCATTACTCTTTCTGTTTTGAAATGGAAATAGTTGACTTTGGAAACATTTTGACATTAACTTTACCTGAACAATTATAAAAATAACAGAAATATATCCTTGAGAATTGCACCAAGACATTTTTGCCGAAAATGGGTGAGCAGTGCAGGGGTTAAGGACTCACTGAATAAACCTAACAACCAGCATAAGTAATATCAATCCCTTCATTCATCTTTATCAACAACAAATGAAACAAGTCTAATGATAAATTCCTTGCTGGAGAATTCATTAATTATAAAACTGCATATCGCAAGCGGCTTGATCTCCGGTATTGACGTGTGCTCACATCAATGTTTGGGAGAACGTGGCAGTCTGGATAATGCTTCAGCACTTCTTTGTTTCTCTGGCCTCTTCTCTCCAGCTACACTCAGATTGTGCACTTGCTGTGCTTTAATTAGGGGAATAGGTCAAGGATGGACCAAAATATTCACCATAATGAACCACTAACCTGGTATGGAGAGTTCAAACAACAAGAGTGGCCGCCACACAACATCCAGCAGACACCACCTCACTCCCTCCCTCCCTCGGCAATATTCCTCCTCCCACCATACTGTTTCTGCTATGACTACACTATATACACATGTTATAAGTATCTACATGTTTTGTTCACCATAACTGTACAACTAAGCTGGTATGGTGTCCAAACAACACAGTGGGTACAAAAAGTTGCATGACAAGTGACACAGCAGCCAGCAGACGATACCACCTACCTCACCAAAATGGCTCCTCCCAATATACTCCTTTTGCTGTTATTACACTATATACACACACACATTATATAGAAGTAGCTACATTTGTGTTCACCATAGCGAACCACAAAGCTGGTATGATGAGTCCAGACAATAACATATGTTGCCACACAGTCAGCTGATGCTCCCTCCCTCACCATACCCTTTGTGCTGTTATTACACCATATACACACTTTATATATAAGTATCTACATGTATTATTCACCCTAACTGTACAACTAAGCTGGCATGGTGTCCTAACCGCATAGTGGCCACCCTACACAGAACGACACACCAACCAGCAGACGACACCACCTCCCTCACCAAAATAGCTCCCCCCAACATACTCCTTTTGCCGTTATTACACTATATACACACGTTATATATAAGTATCTACATTTGTGTTCACCATAGCGGTATGGTGAGTCCAGACAATAACAAGTTGCCACATAGAGTCAGCAGGAGACGCTACCTCCCTCCACCACTAAGATTACTCCTCCTACCATACTATGCACATCGCTAATTATCACCGCAATCCTGCTATTATCAGAATCATGGTAATTTTTATCACAGACAGGGGTCTTCTGTAATACTATAATTGCTAAATAATAACAGTTACATATATATATTTTGCCATTTTTTAGGCGATGCTGTGGTCACAAGCTAAACAGCAGTGCTGTTAGCTCATGCTACATCCACCAGCCTTGGTTGCTCACTCAGTACTGAGACTCTCACACCCGGAAATGTTACCCACGATTTTGTTTAAAAATGGCACCTGTTTACTAGAGCCCTAAGGAAGCTGATGTGAACCCCGTGTAGCCGTGGGATATTTAAATTGTGTGCAGCACTCTAATTGTATATATACGATGTGCACCATTCAGCAACATTTACTCAAATTATATATATATATATATATATATATATATATATATATATATATATATATATATATATATATATATATATATATATATATATATATATATATATATATATTATTTATATATATATATATATATATATATATATATATATATATATATATATATATATATATATATATATATATATATATATATATATATATACATACATACATACATACATACATACATACATACATACATACATACATACATACATACATACACACAATTTGAGCCATTTAAGGGTTAAAGGGAGTCACTTACTGCTATTGTTATCCAATCCATAACAACATGCAACCATTAAAAACTGGATTTTCTCCATTGTATCTGGAAATTTGTCTACCAAGATCTAGACTGAAAGGCATCCACTGTAATGGCTTCAAAGAACTACAATTTTAAATGAAAAGCTACATACCAGGATTTGGGCAGCAGCAGGAGGAACACTGTGTCTATTACACCACGAGTGCACCATTGGGATGAGGGCAGCTGGTGGCAGCTGGTCCCTTCCTCCTACCCACACACGTGACACTCCCGATGAATTTGTCCCGACAGCAGCCAACTCGTATTCTACTTCCTCTCCTACACAAACATGTAAAAAACTTTATTAATTATTTATTCTGATGTAATTCTTTATTATCTCAAAGCAAATTGAAATAAGGCTTTAATACAAATGAATAAGACAAATAAGTAGTGAGTAATATTATATTAAAAACAATTTAGATTAAACATTAATCTAAAAGAAATTATATTTATCTGCCTTTGCATAATCCATCACCATTATTAAGTCCACACTCGTACATTAATTCCACGAACTGAATACAAGCAAGCATAGAGCCTCCATTAAAATTGTATCTAGCATTCATGACAATCTTTATATAAATATATTTATTTACCTCATTTACCCGAGGGTCACTAACCCTAGTGGCCTCGACGTGGACAGGAAGCCAGAGGCTTGTCGAAGGTCCCCCCCCCCCCATTTGCCTTGATGTATTTATTTACATACAAGAAGGAACAATGGATTGTGAGAGTACATACACTAGTGCTTAAGTCATATATTCTTGCAAAGGTACTATTGCAACATGCATAGTGTTTCTGGCATGTCCTTAAGCTAACAAATAAATGCAATGATTCGTACATTGTAACAGAATCTGAATTCCATACTAACATAGCATAAAGTGATAAAATAAATTATATTATTGACGTTCCATTTCTATATTGTAATATACTGGGTGAGTGGGGTAGTACAAGATACTGTGTGAGTTAGTAGTACAGTACATGTTGAAATAAGAGCAAATACAGAGAACATATACAGCACGCATAACAATGATAAAGCACCTAAACTATATGGATCGTGTCAAAGCTCAAAAAATGTATTCTCTGGAAAGGAGACAAGAGAGGCATCTAATTTATTTATTTATATACAAGAAGGTACATTGGGGGTCAAGAGAAAGAACATAGAAATGATGTTGATTCTTAACCACCGTGCTGCACCGAGTTTATTGTGAAATTCCCCCCGTGCGCATGAAATAAAGTGTTCCCAAAAAATTATCTTTTCTTCGTAAAATGATAAATTCCCTTCCTTGAACATGTCTATGTAAAAATAAATACCAAATTCCACTTACTTTGGCTGTGGGGGACATGGACAAGGTGCGCTGTGACGTCATCAGGGCCTGGTCGCCCGTGCATGAATCACCCAGATACTGTCGCACGGGCCATTCAAGCACCAGATGTTGCCACAAATATATTTTCAATTATTTGTTCTATGTATTTTCAATGCGGTTTTATTTGTTTTTTTTATCGTATATGATGCATATTTGTGTCCTTTACAATATGTATACAGTAGAACGTTCATAATGTTCCATGGAACTGTGATACATGTGTCAGTAATGTGTCCACAATAAATGTTTATTGTCGCAATATTACTTGTTAAAAATTCACTAAAATTACAATATGTACAGTTTCACACACTATTTACACAGTAACACACTGTATTACACACTCAGTACTTCAGAAGTGAGTAATAATCAACGAAGTAGTCCATGGTGCACAGCGCGACTTCGCTCTCGTTGCACCAGGTACAGATAAATTTTCGCTTCCTGTTTCTTCATTCTGTGTGCTTGCAAATAACGCACTCACATACACCCTTGGCTTTAGTACTTGTAGGTTGTATGTAGCCAAGCTTGTAAAGCATAAGATAGTATTGAAAAGATTATAGGAAAAGATCAATTTGTAAGGTAGTCTTGAAAAGATCACTTTGTATGGTCCCACACAGGAAGAGATTCAGCTTGCTTCAAAGAGTGTCTGTCAGTCAGGAAGAGATTCAGCCATTCTTGAAAATATCTATGGAAAACACCACAATGGAAGCCGCTAACACTGTTCATCTATGCTACTTGTATCAGATGCATCATCACTGAACGCAGAAAACGATTCATCTATATATCATCTAAATAAATTAGATATAGCATAGGATTGCAAGGGTGACGCTCAGAGCTACAACTGGATACGCTCGCTGTATCGACCTCATAGGGGCTGTATCACTTGCATCCGACCTTTGTGTTAGGTACTTATTGCACCTAGCTTCACCAATATTATGACCCTTATGTTCTTCAAACAATAAGGTTTGAATTTCACCAACAGAGAGTAATCTTTCAACACCGCGTCGGACAGGTGTTTGGGAGTCAGAGGCGCGTGAGCCACCCATGGTTGCTCACTCAGAACTAACCCAGCCAGCAGCCCTAGGGCATTCTGGGAATTTTTTCCAAGATGGCTGCCTTTCACTGGAGGTCCTAAGAGTCCATTTCATACACAACCAACCTCGAATACATTTAGAATGGGTACCAAAAAATCAAAGAGAGTTTTCTCAGTTGGCGCAGTTTCCCGCCGACCAAGAATACTCGGTTGGCGCAGTTAAGTGGTTAAACTAACAGATAATTTTAAGTAGATAATTTATATTAAAACTGAAAAAAAATTTTTACAGGTACTTTACAGCTTTACTATAAAGGTACAGATAATTTTAAGTAGAGAAATTACAGTAAAATTCTAAAAGAAAATTTACAGGTACATTGTAAGAAATTTTGACACAAAAACAAAGATTAGAAAATACACAATAATAACAATACTCTATTATGAACAAGGATTACTAGGTACATTTGGATAGAATTTCAGGGTTATACATTGGTTCACTGAAACAATTTGAGGATCATTTCAAGGAATAATGCAGTAGATATGCACTTAATATACCAGAGGGCTCCACCTGAAGTGAATTGACTTATTTCCAGCCAAAAAAGAAGCTGGCAGCAACCCTACAAGGTCCAAAAAAACAAATGCCCTGGTGGCCTGAAAACACTGCCTTCAGGCCCTGGTAATCCCTTGCAGGTCTCTGGCATGGTCTGTTATGGATTCGCCCATTGATCCTGTCTTCACTGAATGTGAATTTAAAGAGTGCCCTTTATTTGTGCTACTAGATAATGATACTTCTTTTTGTCCTTGCCATGCTGCCTGTCGAGTCAGTGAAACTTATGACCTTGAGTCCTGTGAAGTTTATTTCTGCATTTACAGATTCCGCTTCCTAATTGGAGACTTTTCAGGCAGCAGCTGTTTTACAAATGAGGTTTTCTCAAGTTAGGCATTTGCAGCATATTGACTGGTTGGATGCCCTAGAGTTAGCCCGTATGGTGTTTTAGGGACCTGGAATTAGAGGTGTTGGTGACTTCCAACCAGACTATATTCACTGTTCCTCTTTCTTTCCCTGCAGGTGTGGTTCACCCTGCTTCTGATATTTTTCAGATAGAATAATTCATAGAGAGGAAGAACCTCCCTCCGAGGAGGGAAGTTCATCCCCCTCCTCGGTTCTGGCTCCTTAGCATCTGAGGACTTTGGAATCGGGTCAGGATTTAGCTTGGTCTTCTCTGGGGGGTGGTCCCATCTACGTTGGTAGGAGAGGCAGTTGAGTCCTCCGATCCCACTGGTGTTTTGAGGATATTCGCCTTTACCCCCTCTTTTCCCTACCAGATGTTGAGCAAGAACTTTGGCTCTGCCCCAAAGCCTTCATGGCAGGCTTTGAGGGTTGAGGGGAAGTCTAAGGAGCACATACCTGTGAGTCTCTTTCAGCCCTTTGTGGATTTTGGTTCCCTCTGTGGAGGGTCTTTTTTGCTGCTAAGGGGTAATTTTGATATATATACCCTCCATGTATGAGTTGGACAGCACAGTTGGTCACCCCCCCTCAGGTTCAGTTCTTGGTTCCGTTCGGTATCTTGGAATTGTCGTGTTTCCGGATGTCTCCATTTACCTAAACCTAACTGATGACAAAAAGCTCACCTGGCACCTGTTGCTTTGTGGGCTTGTAATTACCTAAGTGTAGTTACAGGATGAGAGCTACGCTCGTGGTGTCCCGTCTTCCCAGCACTCTTTGTCATATAATGCTTTGAAACTACTGACGGTCTTGGCCTCCACCACCTTCTCACTTAACTTGTTCCAACCGTCTACTACTCTATTTGCGAAGGTGAATTTTCTTATATTTCTTCGGCATCTGTGTTTAGCTAGTTTAAATCTATGACCTCTTGTTCTTGAAGTGCCAGGTCTCAGGAAATCTTCCCTGTCGATTTTATCAATTCCTGTTACTATTTTGTATGTAGTGATCATATCACCTCTTTTTCTTCTGTCTTCTAGTTTTGGCATGTTTAATGCTTCTAACCTCTCCTTGTAGCTCTTACCCTTCAATTCTGGGAGCCACTTAGTAGCATGTCTTTGCATCTTTTCCAGTTTGTTGATGTGCTTCTTAAGATATGGGCACCACACAACAGCTGCATATTCTAGCTTTGGCCTAACAAAAGTCATGAACAATTTCTTTAGTATATCGCCATCCATGTATTTAAATGCAATTCTGAAGTTAGAAAGCATAGCATAGGCTCCTTGCACAATATTCTTTATAGTTTTCTATCTAGAACCACCCCTAGATCTCTTTCTTTATCAGAATTCTTTAAAGATTTCTCACATAATATATAGGTTGTGTGGGGTCTATGTTCTCCTATTCCACATTCCATAACATGACATTTATTAACATTAAATTCCATTTGCCATGTGGTGCTCCATCTACTTATTTTGTCCAGGTCTTCTTGAAGGGCATGACAATCATCTAAATTTCTTATCCTTCCTATTATCTTAGCATCATCAGCAAACATGTTCATATAATTCTGTATACCAACTGGTAGATCATTTATGTACACAATAAACATCACTGGTGCAAGAACTGAACCCTGTGGTACTCCACTTGTGACATTTCTCCATTCCGATACATTGCCTCTGACTACTGCCCTCATTTTTCTATCAGTCAGAAAATTTTTCATCCATGATAGAAGCTTACCTGTCACCCCTCCAATATTTTGCAGTTTCCAGAACAACCTCTTATGTGGAACTCTGTCGAAAGCCTTTTTTAGGTCCAGATAGATGCAGTCAACCCAACCATCTCTTTCCTGTAATATCTCTGTGGCTCGATCATAGAAACTGAGTAAATTCGATACACAGGATCTTCCAGATCGAAAACCATACTGTCTGTCTGATATTATATCATTTCTCTCTAGGTGTTCTACCCATTTAGTTTTGATTAGTTTTTCCAATACTTTCACTATTACACTTGTCAATGATACAGGTCTATAATTGAGGGGGTCTTCCCTGCTGCCACTTTTGTAGATTGGAACTATGTTAGCCTGTTTCCACACGTCTGCTACGATTCCTGTACACAGGGATGCCTGAAAGATCAGGTGAAGTGGAATGCTGAGCTCAGATGCACATTCTCTCAGAACCCATGGTGAAACGCCATCTGGGCCAGCTGCTTTGTTCTTACTGAGCTCCTTGAGCATTTTTTCCACTTCGTCTCTAGACACCTCTATGTGCTCTATGTTGTTCTCTGGAATTCTTATTGTATCTGGTTCCCTAAAGATTTCATTTTGTACAAACACACTTTGGAACTTTTCGTTTAGTGTTTCACACATTTCCTTTTCATTTTCCGTGAATCTATTTCCCATTTTCAACCTCTGAATATTATCCTTTACCTGCAATTTGTTGTTTATGAATTTAGACCTGGTTCTGTTTTACATTTGTCTGCAATCCCTTTTTCAAAATTTCTTTCTGCCTCTCTCCTCACTGCCGTGTAGTTGTTTCTCGCATCTTTGTATCGCTGGTATGTTTGGGGGTTCGGCCTCTTCCTGTATTGATTCCATTTTTGTGTCTTTTGGTCTCTAGCCCTCTCGCAATTTCTATTGAACCAATCCTGTTTCCTAGTTCTGCATCTCTGTTTTGGTATAAATTTTTTTGTGCCTTTATCATATATTTCACAAAACTTGACATACATCTCATTCACTTCCTTGCCTAGCATCAAGTCTGTCCAATTATACTCACTAAAAAAATTTCTAAGGTCACCATAATGTCCTCTCCTGAAGTCTGGTTTTTCAACTGCTTCAACCTCCTTATTTTCTTCCAGCTTATAACGCATTGCATACTTTATTCCCAAAAAGACATGGTCACTTTTACCCAAGGGAGGAAGGTACTGAATGTCAAATATCTCTTCCTCCTTCCTGGTAAATATCAAATCTAGCATGGAGGGAACGTCCCCTTCCCTCATCCTAGTAGCTTGTTTAACATGTTGATACAAGAATGTTTCCAGGATGAGGTCTACAAATTTACAGGTCCAAAAATCTTCTGTTTTAGCTTCATATGCTTCCCAGTCTATGGATTTCAAGTTGAAGTCACCGACTATCAACAGTCGTGATCTATCGTTATCCGCTCTCGCTATAATCTCTCTCATTATTGTTATAAGACCTTCACGTTTACTATCTAGCTCCTCCTTTGACCATGTGCTGCTTGGCGGTGGACTATATGCATTTATTATCATTAGTTTATCATCCTCATGGCAGATCTCTAGTGCTATTATGTCAACTTCTTGTGGATTGGCAGTCATTATTTCGTTCACCTATAGGTGTTCTTTTACCAGCACAGCAACGCCACCGCCTTTCCTAATTTTTCTGTCCCGTCTCCAAATTGAATAGGCCCTTGGGAATATGACCTCATTTAAAATTACATCTTCAAGTTTTGTCTCTGTGAGTGCAACAATGTCTGGTGTCTGCAGCTGCATTACATCACTTAACTCCAGTATCTTCGATCTCACTCCATCTATGTTGGTGTATGCAATCTTCAGGAACTTGTTCCCCCTCTCCTTATTCTTCACTCCCCCTCTCTCTATTGATTGTGGTTGGTTTGCCTTTATGTACCACTTTACTGGTTTGCTCATCACTTTGCAATTTTCTAGCATTCCTTAGTACTTCTTCCATCTGTTTGGCACCGTTTAGGGTGATCCTCAAAGGTCAATCTTTCCCTTTTACGTACCTGCCTATTCTCCTGTAGTCGCACACATTCTCTATGGTTGTAAGACTTTCCACGAGGCCAACAATTTTATCTACTACTTTAGCTGCTTCTACAGCTCTTTCTGACCTAGATGTTATCGCCTTTTCTTTGCAGCCAAAAATGATCAGGGACTTACTCCGGTCAACTGTGTTTTGCACCAACTTCGGCTTAGATGCCAATTCTTTTCTCACTTCCAGCCTAATGTTTGTTTTATCTTGGTTGCTGCAGTGTTTGATTTCCTTTACTGCTTCTTGTGTAGTTATTGTCATGAATATTACTAGGGGAATGCAGTCATCGTCATACAACGATTTGAACAATTATTGTCTGGGTTTCACAGGTATGATGCAAATATGGATATAATAGCTCTCTGTGGATGTAATGGAGTTTACCGTGACCCATTAAAAAATCCAGCTACCATTTCATGGTTACATGTACTAGGAAGAGCCTGCCGTCGTGTGTGTGCCACACTGGTGGCTTACGCCTTTCCGTCAATCTATACTCTCATCCATATGGTACCAATTAAGTCATATGTCAACACCCAAAGCCCAACCTTATTATATATTATATTCATATTCTTTTCACTACTCTTTATAGTTGTAATAGAGTATGCCAGGTAAACCAATCATCAACTGAAACATGTGTTATTGAAACAATTGTGTTACGTGACATGTGATTTATCAAGTTATTCAACACACACACATACTCTTGTACATAATGAGAAACAAGTGATAAAAATCAGTGAAACATCGGAGGACAACACAAGAAGCATCAGCAGTCGGGCACCGGGTGTTGCCAGCTACCACACACTCCCACCACACCCCCTTCAAGAGTGCCTCCATCCAGTGAAACGATAAATATTTACTTATTTTTGCGTATTTCTTACATTTTGCAAACAAATTTATAATTCTATAATGAATTTTTTTTTCATTTTAAATTTTTTTGCACATAGGCAGGTATGATTATTTCTCTAGCTGTCTACCCTGGAAACACAAACCGAGACTGTCTCTATTTTCCGCTTGTTACAACTTGTAATAAAGTTGTTACATCTTGGCTTAACGTGTTTATGACGTATTAGAACGTTGTTACAACTCGCTATATTGGTTGTTATAACTGGTTAGCAGGTGTTAAAACTTGTTCGAACGTTGTACCAACGTCGTAGTTTCGGTGTGTGTTTGGAGGGTAAGGGCTCTTTTGTCCGCATCCTCTTTTTCTGGGAAGGCAATCTCTCGGGTTATTTCGACCACTGTGGCAGCACTTCGGTCTCTTAGGCATTGCTCCAGCTAGATTCTGTCCTTTTCCCTGTTCGGAGGCTATACAATAGGGTTGGGGCTTCACCTACTGTAGGTCATGCTAGGCTCCTGAGTCAGATTATCAGGCCCCTTGCACTTCCTTCAGCTGTTTTTTTTTTTGCTTGTCACTATTATGCATTGCAGAAGCATGGCTCTGCTCATGAGACTTTACCTGGCCCTTTTGCAGTTTGTGGGCTTACTGAGTTGTCTCCCTTGGCCTTCAGTGGGGTTGGTCCACCCCTTCCCCTCTGTTAGGTTTGGGGGCATTTGGTAGGAGTCCTCCTCTCAGGTCGCCATGGTTGGATTTGGCCCTGATCGAATTAACCTTGTCTCTTCTGTGGGTGTTTCGGTTGTTCTCAGTTCCCAACCAGGACTCGGCAGATCTATGGTATCTTCTTGACCTCTTGGGCTGATTAGCTTCATTCCCTGCCAATCTTCCTTATGACCCTTTTGACCCATGTTTGCCTGGTATTACAGGCAGGTTCCTGGATGTCTTCACACCTTATGGATGCATTCTGGCACCTCCCAACTTGTCAGAGTTTCTGGGACTGGTAAGGCTTTGTTGTCAGGCATCAAATTTACCACTTCCAAGGTTCTGCCCCTCGGCTTGAATCTGGCTCCTTGAATCTTAACCAACTTAGTGTGGGTGGTTGTGACTGCTACATCTTTTAGCAGTTTGTGTCTTGGCCTACTTTTACAACTGCTGGTTTGGGCCCCCAGCCTATTTGCTTATCAGCTGGCCAGGTTTGGGTTCCTGATGAACTGGAGGAAGTCTCAGTTGGTTCCATCCTAGGTTTGGATCTCACTGGGCCTGGTTTGGGGTTCCCAGTCGGCATCTCCCGTGGCTCTGCTCTGCTTGCAGTGGCATCATCGACCGGTGTTGAATCAGCCCCAGGTGACTTGTTGGTTGGTTGAGCAGTTGTGCAGGAGCCTGAACTTTGCGTGTGTTTTTCCTATGGTTTGGTTTAGTTTGGCTGGAACAAATCACTGATGTATACAAGAAATAGGAGAGGTTCTAATATGCTGTCTTGTGGCACTCCTGTGATTAATGGAAGAGAGGGAGAGGTTGTTATTGGTGGTTATATACTGGTGTGTGTCATTGGGATTTAACTAGAAACAGTTCACAGCCACACCAGAATTTTGATGTACTGTACTGTTTTCCATTTTTAGTGAATTTGTAATTACTGTGTGTGTGTGTTGATGTGAGAATCCCTGTAGAAATACAGACAGTATATTACCTAAAGTGAGGACATGCCAGAGCTCTACCATGTGTAGACGCAGTCCATACAGGTAACAAAGGTCCCGGGAGAAGAATAGGGTGCCCCCATCTGATTGTATTTGGCCAAGTACTGGATGAAGATCTGTTATTTTTCCCTAAAAGAAGCATTATCAATGAATATAAAGCAAAGTATAAATTTTTTGATTAACTTTAAATGGAAAATACATTAGTACTCTAGTTCAATGTGATAGAGCATTTCTTCAAGACATTGAAATATAATGCATGTACCTAGAAAAATATGTAACGTACCTTGTAAATGGATTTTGATTCTCTCTGCGAAGTAACTTCAGTAGCAATAGTAACTGTTTCATCCAATTTTCTATTCTTCTTACGTCGTCTTGTCCTCTTTTTATTAACCTGTTCCTTAGGTACTTCAACGAGACTGCTGGTGCTGCTGGTCTGTGGTCTCGCTGGACTACTGAGGCTGCTAGTGCTGCTGGTCTGTGGCCTCACTAGACTACTGAGGCTGCTGGTCTGTGGCTTCACTGGACTACTGAGGCTGCTGGTCTGTGGTCTCACTGGACTACTGAGGCTGCTGGTCTGTGGCTTCACTGGACTACTGAGGCTGCTGGTCTGTGGTCTCACTGGACTACTGAGGCTGCTGGTCTGTGGCTTCACTGGACTACTGAGGCTGCTGGTCTGTGGCCTCACTGGACTACTGAGGTTACTGAGGCTGCTGGTCTGTGGCTTCACTGGACTACTGAGGCTGCTGGTCTGTGGTCTCACTGGACTACTGAGGCTGCTGGTCTGTGGTCTCGCTGGACTACTGAAGCTGCCAGTGCTGCTGGTCTGTGGCCTCACTGGACTACTAAGGCCGCTGATCTGTAACCTCACTAGACTACTAAGGCTGCTGGTCTGTGGTCTCGCTGGACTACTGAGGTTACTGAGGCTGCTGGTCTGTGGCCTCACTGGACCAATAAAGCTGCTGGTGCTACTGGTCTGTGGCCTCACTTGATTGCTCAGGCTGTCATTACTAATGGACGATGAACAGGAACTCTCACATGGCTTTTTCCCTAGCCATACTAAAAGTGCTAAAAATGAAGACTTCCCACTGTTTACTGGAGGGCATTTCTTAACAAGACAGTTCAACAATGTATGCTTTGGTAAGCGTAAAAGTGCTCTCTTACTAATTGGCAGTCCATCCACATAAATATTAGAGATATTGGCTACTGCCTCTCCTGGGCCATTTACCAGATGTTTACTATTCACCTCAAGAACTGCGGTCTGTTGCACGACGTTAACAACTTTACAACTGGCCTGAAATATCTCGGACTTGTGTGGGGTCTGAAATATCTCGGATTTGTGTGGCAAATTTTGTGAGTGTGTTTGTGAGGGTTCGTTTTTAGATTTCCACAATAAAACTGGTTTAGATTTCCAAGTCTTGACAATGTTGTCTGCATCGACAGGTTTCTTACCTGCCCATACGACAACTGCTGCATGCTTTACACTATGTCCCCATATCTCTAGGGAAGTCTCGGCTTGATATATTATTGCACCAACATTTGGAAACTGTTTAAGTTTTTGCTTAATATTTACAGAACTAGAAACTTTCTCCTCACTTATAAAGAGGTCTTTCCTTAGTACCAGTATAAATTTGACACCGGCTTTCAAGACAGCTCCCTCTGTCCGAACTTCCACCAGCGAACATGTTACATATTCTAACTTAGGCACAGTCTGTCCAGAGCATTCAGTGTCTCTGTTTGATGACTTTGTTTGATTAGAGACAGTCTGTCCAGAGCATTCAGTGTCTCTGTTTGATGACTTTGTTTGATTAGAGACAATGTTGATATTGCTAGTCTGTGATCTCCCTTTAATAGTAGAGGGGTTAATATTAAAGTTCTGTAGTGTCTCTTGACTGGTGCATTTATCAGTAGTATTGGGCTGTTGCCTTACTGGGATAGTGAGACCACTAGTCTGTGGAGTCACCCAACTATTGAGGCTGTGTGTGTTGCTGGAGGAGCAAAGCTGTGTCTCTCTAATCTGTGAGGAGGAGCAAGAACTTGGTTTCTTTCCTTGCCATGCTATAGTTACCACAAACTCAGGTTGGCCACTCTTTAATTTGTGTGGAGATCTCTGCTGAACTAGACAGTGCCACAACTGATCTGAGGGTAAAAGTCTAAGCTGTTTTTTTGTAACTGGTAGCCCATCTTTATAGAAGTTGGAGAGATTAGCTACTGCCTCTCCAATACCATCATTCAGATTTCTGTTATGTATCACAAGTATTCCCATGTCCTGGACAATTTCAGCAATGCTACAGCTGGCCTCAAATATTTTATCTTTGGTTGAATTTTGTCCTTCCATTTTTGAAGACATGGAATCATGATTAGGATTGTGTATAGGATTTGGGGGCTTCCAATTTCTGATTATGTCATCTGAATCAGCAGGTTTTTTGCCTGCCCAAGCCAAAATGGCCACATGCTTTACAACATAACCCCAGACAAGAAAAGATTCTTTGACCTCATAAAATATTGCCCCAACAGTTTGGAATTTCTTGAGTTCAGTTTTTAAATCTTGGGTTTTATTAACTTTCTTCTTGTTTGTGAACATGTTTTCCTTGGTAACAAAAATTAATTTACCTGCTGCTCTTAAGATAGCCATATTTCTTTCAGCTTCAGCCACTGTACACGTTAAAGAATTCAACATGGGGTGTACACCGGCATTGTTAAACCTAATGGACGTTTGTAATTTGTTTTGACTGGTGAGGCTGCTAGTGCTACCAGTCTGTGGCCTCACCTGACCACCGAGGCTGCTGGTGCTACCGGTCTGTGGCCTCACCTGACCACCGAGGCTGCTAGTGCTACCGGTCTGTGGCCTCACCTGACCACCGAGACTGCTAGTGCTACCGGTCTGTGGCCTCACCTGACCACCGAGGCTGCTGGTGCTACCGGTCTGTGGCCTCGTCTGACCACCAAGGCTGCTGGTGCTACCGGTCTGTGGCCTCACCTGACCACCGAGACTGCTAGTGCTACCGGTCTGTGGCCTCACCTGACCACCGAGGCTGCTGGTGCTACCGGTCTGTGGCCTCACCTGACCACCGAGGCTGCTGGTGCTACCGGTCTGTGGCCTCACCTGACCACCGAGGCTGCTGGTGCTACCGGTCTGTGGCCTCACCTGACCACCGAGGCTGCTGGTGCTACCGGTCGGTGGCCTCACCTGACCACCGAGACTGCTAGTGCTACCGGTCTGTGGCCTCACCTGACCACCGAGGATGCTGGTGCTACAGGTCGGTGGCCTTACCTGACCACCAAGGCTGCTGCTGTCATTTGTTTTCAGAACTGTTTCTTGAGTCGAAACAGTTCCTATCTTACACTCTCCCTCTATGTCTGTGAGATTGTTATTAATTTGATCAACTGCCACTTCACGAACTCCATTTTCTGTGTTCGTCTGTGTCTGACCACGTGAACTACTTGAACCTGATATCCTCGGTTTCGACGATGGGATAATCATCAAGACGGTCCATGTGGTGTTTTGACATTCATTCTCTTGTTTTAATATATGTGCTTTTAAATTAATATTGCCACTTAAAGATGGCATCTGACCTTTAATTTGATTGTAGAATTGGTCCTTTGAAAATGGCAGCGATAGTTTTTTCCCATTAATTCTGAATGTTATTTTACTTACGTTATTTGAGATGTTTATTGTAGAATTTTTATCACAATAGAGTGTATTCATATACTTGGCTTCAGTGTAAAAGCCATGGGATTTTCTCAGGTACGTTTTACTACGCAGTAGATTCATGGGTAACATATCTGTTGACGGCTTCTGTCCCATCCAGAGACATGTGCATACATACTTCAAACTCCCAGCCAAATCGCCTTTAAATAATTTGAACACAGTGGCATACAATGTTTTGGTATGCATATCATACTTATGCAGATGACTCATGCTTGACTTCTTCCCATCCACAAAAATTACATCATCACAAACTTCTGCAGTGACTTCATCATCATCAAATTTTACATTGATGATTCCTTTATTTATATTTAGGGAACCTAAGTTACAAAATATACCTCGTGCATCAATAAGCATATATGAATTAGAACCATCAGGTTCAGTACAGATAGTGGGCTTTGTCTCTTTCCAGATGAGCAATGCTTGTAGACTTTCATTGTCAGGAAAGGTGACGGCATCAAACTGAACCCGAGTGCTGTCAGCAACCTCTGTTAGCGGAATAGGCTTCTCACCTTTCCAAAGTACTCTACAAGCAAATGCATCATCTTTTGGTGCCTTGATGTACACCAACACAAAACCTCCTTGCAATTGCGTTAATATGTACCGGTTCCCCAGCACAGTGCACAACTGCCCAGTGCAATTGTAGAGACATGTACACTGGTAACAGCAAGGGTAAGGGTTGCTGCAAAACCTTGAATCTCCCACATCGGCTTTTGCCGTGACTGAAATGCCTTCGTGATTCTTCTCTATATTTTCACATTCTGCTGTTTCTTTCTGATTGTCAGTTGGCAATAAATTCACTGCAGTTTTCCGAGTCTGTTTTGCACCTGATGATGCAGAAATTTGTATTTCAAATTGAGGAACCATTTCTGTACGAGGCGATACTGTTTTCAGCTCTTCTGGTAACAAAACTTGTGTTGTCAGCTGCTTTTCTGATGGTTGTGGTGTTGTCAGATGTATGTCTATTTCTGGTGGCATCGTTAGTTGCATGTCTAATGCTATTTTTGACGACAGGTTCAGTGTTGTCACATGTTCATCTAATGGTGCCATTCGTCCGTCCGATGGTGGTAGTGGTGCCTCTTGTGTGTGTGAAGGTGATGCCAGCTGGCTGTCTGGTGGTGGTGGTGCTGCTGCTGCCAGCTGTGTGTCTGGTGGTGGTGGTGGTGGTGGTGCTGCTGCTGCCAGCTGTGTGTCTGGTGGTGGTGGTGGTGGTGGTGGTGGTGCTGCTGCCAGCTGTGTGACTGGTGGTGGTGGTGGTGGTGCTGCTGCTGCCAGCTGTGTGTCTGGTGGTGGTGGTGGTGCTGCTGCTGCCAGCTGTGTGTCTGGTGGTGGTGGTGGTGGTGCTGCTGCTGCCAGCTGTGTGACTGGTGGTGGTGGTGGTGGTGGTGGTGCTGCTGCTGCTGCCAGCTGTGTGTCTGGTGGTGGTGGTGGTGCTGCTGCTGCCAGCTGTGTGTCTGGTGGTGGTGGTGGTGCTGCTGCTGCCAGCTGTGTGTCTGGTGGTGGTGGTGGTGCTGCTGCTGCCAGCTGTGTGTCTGGTGGTGGTGGTGGTGGTGGTGCTGCTGCCAGCTGTGTGGGTGGTGGTGGTGGTGGTGGTGGTGCTGCCAGCTGTGTGTCTGGTGGTGGTGGTGGTGGTGGTGGTGGTGGTGGTGCTGCTGCTGCCAGCTGTGTGTCTGGTGGTGGTGGTGGTGGTGGTGCTGCCAGCTGTGTGACTGGTGGTGGTGGTGGTGGTGGTGGTGGTGGTGGTGGTGGTGGTGCTGCTGCCAGCTGTGTGTCTGGTGGTGGTGGTGGTGGTGGTGGTGGTGGTGGTGGTGGTGCTGCTGCTGGTGCTGCTGCCAGCTGTGTGACTGGTGGTGGTGGTGGTGGTGGTGGTGGTGCTGCTGCTGCCAGCTGTGTGTCTGGTGGTGGTGGTGGTGGTGGTGCTGCTGCCAGCTGTGTGTCTGGTGGTGGTGGTGGTGGTGCTGCTGCTGCCAGCTGTGTGTCTGGTGGAGGTGGTGGTGGTGGTGGTCACCCTGTGCTGCTGCTGCTGCCAGCTGTGTGTCTGGTGGTGGTGGTGCTGCTGCCAGCTGTGTGTCTGGTGGTGGTGGTGGTGCTGCTGCTGGCAGCTGTGTGTCTGGTGGTGGTGGTGCTGCTGCCAGCGTGTGGTGGTGGTGGTGGTGGTGGTGCTGCTGCTGCTGCCAGCTGTGTGTCTGGTGGTGGTGGAGGTGCTGCTGCTGCCAGCTGTGTGTCTGGTGGAGGTGGAGGTGGTGGTGGTGGTGGTGGTGGTGGTGTGGTGGTGGTGGTGGTGGTGCTGGTGGTGCTGCTGCTGCTGCCAGCTGTGTGTCTGGTGGAGGTGGTGGTGGTGGTGGTGGTGGTGCACCCTGGTGGTGGTGGTGGTGGTGGTGGTGGTGGTGCTGCTGCTGCCAGCTGTGTGTCTGGTGTGGTGGAGGAGGTGGTGGTGGTGGTGGTGCTGCTGCTGCCAGCTGTGTGTCTGGTGGAGGTGGAGGTGGAGGTGGTGGTGGTGGTGGTGGTGCTGCTGCTGCCAGCTGTGTGACTGGTGGAGGTGGTGGAGGAGGTGGTGGTGGTGCTGCCAGCTGTGTGTCTGGTGGAGGTGGTGGTGGAGGTGGTGGTGGTGGTGGTGGTGGTGGTGGTGGTGGTGGTGCTGCTGCTGCCAGCTGTGTGTCTGGTGGTGGTGGAGGTGGTGGTGGTGGTGGTGCTGCTGCTGCCAGCTGTGTGTCTGGTGGTGGTGGTGGAGGAGGTGGTGGTGGTGGTGGTGCTGCTGCTGCCAGCTGTGTGTCTGGTGGAGGTGGTGGTGGTGGTGGTGCTGCTGCTGCCAGCTGTGTGTCTGGTGGAGGTGGAGGAGGTGGTGGTGGTGCTGCTGCTGCCAGCTGTGTGTCTGGTGGAGGTGGTGGTAGTGGTGGTGCTGCTGCTGCCAGCTGTGTGTCTGGTGGAGGTGGAGGTGGTGGTGGTGGTGGTTGTGGTGGTGGTGGTGGTGGTGGTGGTGGTGGTGGTGGTGCTGCTGCTGCTGCCAGCTGTGTGTCTGGTGGAGGTGGTAGTGGTGGTGGTGGTGGTGCTGCTGCTGCTGCCAGCTGTGTGTCTGGTGGAGGTGGAGGTGGTGGTGGTGGTGGTGCTGCTGCCAGCTGTGTGTCTGGTGGTGGTGGTGGTAGTGGTGGTGCTGCTGCTGCCAGCTGTGTGTCTGGTGGAGGTGGTGGTGGTGCTGCCAGCTGTGTGTCTGGTGGTGGTGGTGGTGCTGCTGCTGCCAGCTGTGTGTCTGGTGGTGGTGGTGTGTGGTGGTGGTGCTGCTGGTGCTGCTGCCAGCTGTGTGTCTGGTGTGTGGTGGAGGTGGTGGTGCTGCTGCTGCTGCCAGCTGTGTGTCTGGTGGTGGTGGTGGTGCTGCTGCCAGCTGTGTGTCTGGTGGTGGTGGTGGTGCTGCCAGCTGTGTGTCTGGTGGTGGTGGAGGTGGTGGTGGTGGTGCTGCTGCCAGCTGTGTGTCTGGTGGTGGTGGTGCTGCTGCTGCTGCCAGCTGTGTGTCTGGTGGTGGTGGTGCTTCAGAGGTGGTGGTGGTGTGGTGGTGCTGCCAGCTGTGTGACTGGTGGAGGTGGTGGTGGTGGTGCTGCCAGCTGTGTGGTGGTGGAGGTGGTGGTGGTGCTGCTGCCAGCTGTGTGACTGGTGGAGGTGGTGGTGGTGCTGCCAGCTGTGTGACTGGTGGAGGTGGTGGTGGTGGTGGTGTGCTGCCAGCTGTGTGACTGGTGGAGGTGGTGGTGGTGCTGCCAGCTGTGTGACTGGTGGTGGTGGTGGTGGTGGTGGTGGTGTGGTGGTGTGTGCTGCTGCTGCCAGCTGTGTGACTGGTGGTGGAGGTGGTGGAGGTGGTGGTGGTGGTGGTGGTGGTGCTGCTGCTGCTGCCAGCTGTGTGACTGGTGGAGGTGGTGGTGGTGGTGGAGGTGGTGGTGGTGGTG